>RJWH01003976.1:0-113373 GCA_004363575.1 Solenodon paradoxus
GCTGACTGGATGGAACCATACATTCCTTTTGGCGCCTGGGAGTCTCCCTTCCTATCTCACCTGGAGCCACAGGCAGCAGGTCTTTGATCTTTGAAAGCAATCCCTTATCAACAGCCCTTCCTCAGGTTGAAGGAGGCTGTAAATGCAGGAATCTCACGGCAACCAGGGCAGCTCTCCCTGCCCAGGAGACTGTCTCCAGCGCCGCTTTCTGTGCCCTCCAGTGTCTCTAATAAACTTACAAAAATCTGCACACTAATGCTCCAGAATGCTTTCTTGAACTGTTCAACACTGGGCCCCGGAGTCCCTGCATCAAAGACCTACAGATTATCAACAAGCACATTAAGATTTTGAATATCATAATCATAATGGAAATGCAAATTCAAACAAAGATAACAAGTTTCCCTGAAGATTTGGGGGATTTGGGGGTTTGGTTCTGGAGCAGGGAAAGGAGTGACCCAGAGAAATGCTTCAAATAGCCAGAGTTTATTTTGGAATTCAAAGGGGGATGACTCACAAAGGGAAGAAGCCACCTCTGGAGGACAGGATTCTAGGTAACTTTATAGGGGAGTGGGGGGTGGGGGCTGTATCTGAGTCAGGATGGGCTTTCAGATGCAGGGCTTTCAGATGCAGGGCTTTCAGATGCAGGGCCTTGCAAGGCTGCAATTCAGTTAGGCAGTTACCCTCGCCTATTGGGACAAAGAGTCTGTCAAGAAATCATTAAAATGTTAAAACAAGACATTAGCCCATCAAGAAGCTCATTAAAAGGTTAACATAAGACTAACAAAAACAAAGGATCCTGATGGAGAAGGACAGAGAAAAGGAGCTGAGACCTGTCTTTGCAGCCACCAGGAAACAGACAAAAAACCAATGGCAATTCCTGCTGAAATGTCACGCACACGGAGCTCTTAGCACAGAATGGCATCACGCAGGCGTGTCAGGGGCACCTTGTCCTATCAATGACACAACCCTCCAATCACACTAGAATAGCCATGATCACAGGAATTTTACAAAAGCAAATTGGAGAAATTTGAATAGCACAGCTCTGCTGGCAGAAAGTGCCAGTTTCCCGAGACTTTACAAGGCCCTCGGAGCACGGTGCCCTTCGGGGCCTGGTCCAGTCACCGACCCCCAGCAAGACCCCAACACCCTCACCTGGGAGGCGGCTTTCACGACCAGAGCAGGGAGCAGCGGACTCACTCTGGAGTCGCCTTGAAAGCAGCGGGTTGCTCTCAGACACCCGACCTCCCCCGTGGACAAGCCTGGCCGGCGCCGGCTGGGTGGTGCCCCTGTCTCGTCGGGCAGCCCCACACCGTGCGTGGAGCGGTGGGTGCATGCACAAAGGCCTCCAGGGCCTCCCGCCCCCGGCTCCAGGTCCGCGCCCCGGGCCAGCTCCGGACCACGTGCGACCACCGCCGCCAGCGGGCGTCGGGGCGCCGCCGGGTTCCGGCAGGGGCGGGCTCCGGACGCCCATCAGCGCCCCGCCGCCTCAGAGCGGGCAAACGGGAGTAAAGGGTGTAACCCCGCTCACACAGGACACAGCAGCGCCGCGGGCCGCAGCACAAACAGGACCTGGACAGTCCGAAGTCGCTCCGTGGGAGGGGACAGGCTCTGCACTAAGGGAGCGGGGCGGGGACGGGAGGACTTCCAGGGACGCGCAGCCGCCACCGCGGTGTGACTGCGACCCCAGGGATGTCCCAGCAGGTAGCTCAGCGCAGGAGCCGGGGCCTCGGGGCCAAGCTCCCTGTGCTTCTGGACCGTCCCCACCTTCCTGCTGACCGTCGGTGCCCAGGAAGGACGGTGCCGAGCCGTGTAGTCCCCACTTCTCCGGTCGTCAGCAGGGCAGCCCCTGCCCAGTGCCCGAGCGCTCACCGGAGGTGCCTCCGTCCTCCCGACAAGCCCGGGGACCGGCCTGGGCAGCCGTCCACGGCTCCCCCTCGCCCGCCTCCCACCAGCAAACCCCGCGACGCTCCACCTCGGCAGGAAAGGGGCACCGGCTCCCGCGGACCTTTTCCGGCAGGTGAGGGAAGCGCCGCCCACGGGGGGTGGGGGGGCGGGGCGCTGCCGGCTGGGATCCCCGGGGCCGCCCCGCCTCCGCCCGGCTCCCCTGGGCTGGACGGGAACCCTGATGGCGCGCCACCTACCGCAGCTCCCCGCCCTTCCGTCTGCTGGAACCTAACCCACCCTCCGCAGCCAGCCTGGGCACCTGCCGGTGGTCGCCCTCACGCTGCACCCTGGGGCGCGCGGACCTGCTGCGCCCGCCGGACTCACACTCCCTACCGAGGCCGCTGGGTGCCTCAGTCATTCTGTTGAAAGGAAAGGCGCAGACAGACAGGAATGAAGGAAGATGAGGAAGCATTCCTTTATTTTTATCTTTACTTGTTCACAATGGTCGTTTATCCCCTAGTGGGGACTCTTACCCTGGGGTATGTGGCCTGAGCGCCCTCGGAGGCGATTAACCCAGCCGCTGCTCCACCAGCGCGCGACCCATCCCACCACCCCCTTTTTTTTTAACAAAAGGTGCAGTCAGTAGTGAAATAGGCAGAGGCAGGTAGTCAGGAGGGGAGAGGAGGGAGGAAAAAAAACACTTTTTTTTTGGTCGTCTGCCTCAGTCTTGGATAAGAACTGCAATAAACAGATTCCTGAAACCAGGCGCGCGCCTGAGACTAGGCAGCTGAGATGCTGGCTTGGGGACCATGCCAGAGTCCAAGGGCCTGGGTTCGGTACCGAGGCTGAAGTGTCAAACCAAAGTAAACACGGTTCTTCCTTTCTTAAAAATGCTTATTCCTCCACTCCCTCCTTCCTCTTAAAAATAATTCCTGCGATATAAAGCTTGATGATTGAGGGCTAAAATTCAGGAACAGTAGACTGTCCACCCCCACTTCTCCAACCCAGGTCCTGAGCTTTCAGAGTCTGCATCTTCACCGCCTGAGGCACAGAGGGGACCTCATGTGGGGATGGCCCTGGAGTAGCCAGTATGACTTGTTAGAAGACTACCTGTTAGAAGTTAGAGATCAGAACTGAGGTACGTTTTCTTTGAATATTAAAGACAGGCAAAGGAAGGGTGACTTCAAATGTTAATGTTACAGGACCCCTAGGGAGAACTGGGAAAAGTTCCTCTGAGGTCTTCCTCTGGTAGAAAAGGGTGGGGGACAACCGAATGGAGGGAGGTTACCTGCGATGTTTTCTTCAGCATGGCTTATCTGGATGAGTGGGATATCTTATTATTACTCTTGAAACTGGAAATCATAGAGAATGTATAATGCTATATAAAATGAAAAACAAAGAGACAATTACATTTGTTGTTAGCAGTTTTAAAAAAACATTGCAGTTTCATGGTAGCCGCTCTTAAAAGCTGGTGTCCTTTATTTTTTAAAATTATGTTGACATTTTAAATATTAGAATAAGCTCATATGCGTATTTCCCATTTCCTCAGTTATATGTTAACACACCCTGCTCTTCACCAAATCACCAAGTGTTCTTTACCACTGTCCAGTGGGCTCTGCCACCATCTGTCCCATCCCCTTCCCCTTCCCATTCCCTAGTGGTCACCTCAGTTCTACTGCCAGTGTCCAACGATTGGTTTTGTTTCATCTGTACCTTTGTTTTGTCTAATCACGTTCCACCTATGAGTGAGGTCAGGTGGTTTCTTTCTTCTTTTGACTTGTTTCACTTAGCGTCATCCCCTCTAGATCCATTCATGTTGTTTCAAATGAAAGGTTTCCATCTCTTCTAAGGGCTGTGTAGTATTCCATTGTGTATATGGACCAAATCTTTACCCATTCATCTGATGTTGGGCAGGTAGGTACTTTCCAGTTCTTAGCTATTGTGAATATGGCTGCAGTAAACATGGGGATTCGCTGGGCTCTGCAGATTAGTGTTTTCGTATCTTTTGGCTAAATACCTAGTAGGTTGGTGGGATCATATGGAATTTCCATCATCAACTTTTTGAGGAATCTCCACAGTTTTTCATAGAGGTTGTACCAATTTGCACTCCCATACACAGTGTAAAACTGTTCCTTTTTCTCCACATCCTTGCCAACATTTGTTGTTTCCAGGCATTTGGACAATAGCCAGTCCCTCAGGTATAAGGTGACATCTCATTGCTGTTTTGATTTGCATTTCCCTAATAGCTAGGGAGTAGGAACATCTTTTCATGTTCCTGTTCACCATCTGTATATCCTCTTGAGAAAAATGTCTCTCCAGTTCCTCTTCCCACTTTTCGATTGGATTGCCTTTTTTCTGTTATTGAGATTTATGAGTTCTTTGTTCATCATTAGATATTAAGCTCTCGTCAGAAATGTGAAACACAAATATCTTCTCCCAGTTGGTAGGTTACCTTTTGGTTTTGGTGATGTTTTCTTTCACTGTGAAGAAGAATATTTTTGGTTTGATGTAGTCCCAGTTGTTTACTTTTCTTTGCTTTCCTTGTTGCTGGAGTTGAGTCCCCGATGGTCTTTGTAAGGCTGATGTCATGGAATGTCTTTCCCATGTTGTCTTCTAAGAATTTTATGTTTTCTGGTCATATGTCCAAGACTTTAGTTCATTTTGAGTTAATTTTTGTGAACAGTGATAGAGTGGTCTAGCGTCATTCTTCTGAATGTCGCTGTCTAGTTATTCTAACATCATTTACTGAAAGGACTTTCCTTTCTACATCATAAGCTTTTGACTCCCTTGTCATAGATTAACTGACTGTATGTGAGTGGGTCAGTTTCTGGTGATTCCGTTCTATTCCACTGGTCTAAGACTGTTGTAATCCCAGTACCATACTGTTTTGATCACTATCACTTTGTAGTATAACTCAGTGTCTAGGAATGTAATCCTCCACATTCATTCTTTTTTTGTTATAATTGCTTTGACCATTTGAGGTCTTTTGTTGGTCCATATAAATTTTAGGACTTCTTGATCTATATAAAAGGCTGAATATAAGCCTGTGGTGTTTAAATGGACATTACATTAAATCTGTATGTTGCTTTAGGTAAGATGACCATTTTAATGATGTTGACTTTTCCCAACCATGAACAGGGAATGTCTTTCCATCACTTTGTGTCCTCCTCAATTTCTTTTAAGAAGGACTTATAGTTTTGATCGTACAGGTCTTTCACTAATTTCTTAAATATATTTCAGGATATTTGATTCATTTTACTTCTATTTTAAATGGTATGATATTCTTGGTTTTATTTTCTTCTAGTGCATTCATGTATAAGAATTTGATGGTTTTTGTGTATTGATTTCGTAGCCTGCTACTGTACTATATACATTGATTAGCTTTAGTAATTTCTAGTAATTTCTTCTTTTTAGATGTATATGGTCATACCATCCGTAAAAAATGAGTTTTACATTCTCCTTTTCAACTTGGATTCTTTTCTTTCTCTTTCTTGCCTGATTGCTCAGGCTAAGAACCTCCAGTATGATGTTAAATAGAAGTGGTGAGTGGACAACCTTTTTTGTTCCTGACCTTAGAGGAAATGCTTTCAATTTTTCATCATTGCCTATGATGTTGGCAGTGGGTTTGTTATTGGTCTTTATTATGTTGAGGTACGCTTGTGATTGTGCTGTTCAGTTTTTCCAGTTCTTCCTGGTTCAGTCTTGGTAGACTGTATTTTTCTAAAAATTTGTCCATAGCCATCCTCAAGTTTGTCTGCTTTGTTGGTAGAGTTGTTCATAACAGTCTCTTAGTATGTTTTCTATTTCTGTAGTATCTGTTATAAACTCTCCCCTATAATTTCTGATTCTAGTTATGAGAGTATTCTCTCTCTTTTTCTTTGTTTAGTCAATGTTTAGTAAATTTTATTTTTTCGAAGAACCAACTTTTGGTTTCATTGATCTTCTGGATTTTCTTTGTTTTCTGTATCATTTATTTCTGTCAGAATTTAAATTATTTCCTTTCTTCTACTGATTTCTGTGTTTAATTGTTCTACTTTCTCTAATTGCTTTAAACGTAGTGTTAGATAGTTTTGGGACGATTTTTCTTGTTTCTTGAGGTGGGCCTGGATTTCAATCTACGGGTTACAGCAAAAGCAGTTCTAACAATGACCTTCCCTCTTAGAACTGCTTTCACTACATCCCAGAGAGTCTGGTAGCTCATGTCCTTGTTCTCATTTGTCTCTAAGTATTTTTTAAGTTCTCTTTGATTTCCTCTTTTACCCAAGAGTCATTCAGAGACATACTGTTTAGTCTCCAATTCATTTGGGATCTTCCAGCTTTCTTTTTGTTGTTGACTTCCAGTTTTAAGTCATTGTGATCAGAGAAGATGTTTTAAATGATTTCAGTCTTTGAAATTTTCTTGAGAGATGTTTTGTGTCCCAGCATGTGATCTATCCTTGAGAATGTTCCATGTGCACTTGAGAAGAAAGTGAAATCTGTAGTCATTGGATGAAGTGTTCCTTATGCGTCTATTAGACCTACCTGTCCCAAATGGTCATTTAAATCTGCCATTTCCCTGTTAATTTTCTGCCTCATTGATCTGTCCATTGTTGTGAGAAGTTGAATTTCTTACTATGGTTGTGTTGTCAGTGTCTCTCAATAATTCAAGTAATACTTGCTTAATATATTTTGATGTCCCTATATTAGGTGTATATATGTTAATAAGTGTTATGTCTTCTTGCTGGATTGTCCCCTTAATCATTATATAATATCCACCTCTGTCTTTGGTTATGCTTTTTAGTTGGATGTCTGTATTCTCAGACACAAGTCTGGCTGTTCCTGCTTTTTTGCGGTTGCCATTTGACTGCAGGACTGTCTTGCAATCCTTGACTTTCAGTCTCTATCTTTTGAAAAGTGGGTTTCCTGAATGCAGCAAGTCATGTTATGCTTTTTAATCCATTTGGCCACTCTGTGTCATTTGACTGATAAATTCAATCCATTAACATTTAGGGTGATTATTGACATATAGCTGCTTAGTGTCATTTTATAATGTCTTTTATATGTTGTTCCAGTTGATACCTTTGTTTTCTTTCTCTTCGTAGGTCAGATCGGTGCAGTTATGTTTTGATTGATTTCATCTTTTATTTTCTTTGCTTTTTCTCTAGGGATGTATTCTGAGGTTAAACTGGAGTTAGCATTCACAGTTCTATGTTTACTACCTAATTTTATTGGAAAGCATATTAGTCTTCCACTCATTCTAACTATCCACATTTTTGTTCCCTTGCTCCCCACTTTAATATTTGCTGTCTCACTGTTTTTCTGTGTGGCTTCTTTACACTTTATAGAGCATCCTATAATATTTTTTGCAAAGTCGGTTTTGTGATGATGGAACTCCTTTAACTTTTGCTTGTCAGAAAAGGTTTTTATCATTCCTTTAGTTCTGAATGATAATCTTGTCGGACATAGTGTCCCACTTTGAAAATCTTTTTCTTTCACCACTTGGAATATAGTATGCCATTCCCTTCTAGCCTGTAGAGTTTCATTTGAAAAGTCTACTGACAACCTTATGGGGGCTCCTCTATATGTGACACATTTCTCTCTGGCTGCTTTTAATAGTCTTTCTTTATCTTGAATTTTTGATATTTTGATGATGATATTTCTAGGTGTATTTGTTTGGGTTTCTTTTTGTAATACAAATTTCTATTTTAATAGAATATAAAAGATAGACGCTTTCCTTACTCCTTTTTTACTTGATATTTTAATTTTTATTTTATTGTAGTAATTATTCTACACATTAAAATAATTTCCTATATATAGGTTCCCCATTTCTTATGTTTCAACACACCAGAGCCTCCACCACATCACCAAGTGTTCTTTCCCATTGTCCAGTGGGCTCCACCACCATTTGCCCCCACCCAACTCATTCTCTTTTGGTCACCTCAGTTCTGTTGCAAATGTGTCAGGGTTGGTTGTTTCATCTGTTCCTTTCTTTTGTCTGTTCACATTCCACCTATGAGTGAAGTCATCTGGTATCTTCTTTTAAACTGTTTCACTTAGCATCATCCCCTACAGTTCTATCCATGTTGATTCAAATGACAGGGTGTCATCTCTTCTAAGGGCTATGTAGTATTCCATTATATACATGTACCACATCTTCTTTATCCACTCATCTGATGTCAGACACTTAGGTAACTTCCAGTTAGAGTCTTTGCTCTATTCACCAAGCTGTTTATATTTCTGAGGGATCAGTTTCCCTTGCATTGCATGGGTTTGACTTGCCCAGGTTTGGCAATCAGGCTGCAGTTTCACCTCTAACCAGAAGGTGGCACGAATGGGTAGCACTGAGGCTTGGGACTGCTTTCTCGCTGTAATCCAGGGGGTGAGGCACCTGATTGGCAGGATTACCGGTGGGCAGATATGCAGTGGGCAGGATTCCTTCTTGGTAGAGCCCAGGCTCTGGTGTGAAATGGTTGTGGGAGGGGTTTGACCTGGGAATTTCTTTGGCTGATTTCTGGTTATGGCTGTGCCCATCGCAAGTTCACCACATGGGCTCCAGCTCAACTCTAGGTGCACTGTTTCAACTTTCACCCCCTCTCAAGTCGACCCTCCATGTCTCCAAGTGTCAGCCCCACTGCGCCTGCCTCTCGCTGCCTCTGCAGCTGGTCCCCAAATCCCTAACCTCCACCCTACCACAAGTCCAGAGGCTTCCAAGCTCCATCATAAATCCATAACCGCAGCTTAGCTGAGAGCCCCGCTGGGCACCCTCACCCACCATTAGCAGTCAGCCGATCCATTTCCACCTGAAATGCCCATTGTTTCTTGGTGTTTGTCTCAAGAAAATAGGTGACTTTCTTTTCATTGTCTGTGGGGAGCAACCTGAAAATGCTTCCTGTCACATCCCCACCAGGAACTTGATCTTCCAGGTAACATATTTTGCAAGTTTTCTGTATTGTAGTCTCAATAAATAAAGAAAATATTAAGAAAATCCCAAGGACAAAGACATCGCAGTAGCGTCCTTCAGTATCACCTCCATAAGTTGACTCATCTGTCTCCAACATGAACCACCCTTCAGTACCTTTATCGAATCTTTTATGATACCAATATTTTGCAAAAACTGCAACATTGTGTTTGGCTATAGTGGGTTTATGAACTTTAATTTTCACAATGGTCCTTACAATGGGTTGATTCACCTTGAAAGGAAGCCACAGGTACAGACTTCAATCTATGTATGGTTCACAAGTCAACTTTTCTTGATCATGTCATGACTTTTCTATTTGCTGAGAACAAGCTCAGTATCACGAGGGCATTTCTATGTTCTCCTAGTGCTACTGAAGGGGGACGACATTGACTAAACACAATGAACTTGCACAAGAACCACAAGATTATTTGTACTATGATATGAACTTATGGAGAAATGAATTGCTCATGTCAATGAGTAGCAAAAGGAATTTTAATTTGAAATCATGACACTTGAGCTCCAGCACATGGCTATGATATTGACAGAAGCACAATGCATATTGTTAAATTCATGAAGTGATGAGTTAACACAGCTTCCTCTCAAATACAGCTTAGTCTGAGCAGAAGTTTTGATATTTGGGCTTTTTTACAATAGATTCGTATACACTTTATAGTACTTGATGATAAAAAGTCCAAATCAATATTTTCCTAATTTCAAAATTTCTAGGCTGTGTGGTTTATCTGAGTTTACTCAAATTGCCAGGAACCTGTTTTCATATTTATTGAAAAACCCCACTTGTGAGTGGACCTGTGCTAAATGCATGCTGCTCAAAGGTCATCTGCAGTTTGTTATTCCCTTCACTGACGCACCACACAAGGAACTGAGTTGCTCTGCTGGATTTGAGATTCTCTGAGCAGCAATGGCAAAGTGCCTCCTCCCTGAACCGACCATTGTTGTCCTACCCCTGTGCTGCCATTAACCTAGGAACTCAAGAGTCCGCTGAAAGGAAAAGCACATGATTTGGTTCCAAATATCTGTAACTTGGGATACAGATTCAAGTAAAAATTAAAATGTGTCAAAATTAAATGGTTTCTATGGGAGGAATAGGATGATGATTTAAGTGAAGAATCGAGTATGAACAATCTTTCTTGACATCATTGGTTATTGCTTCATCCTTTTCTAAAATATGAAAAAGAAACTAAATTCTACCCTTGGGCTAAAAGTCCATAGTTTTCAGTTCCTGTGATCCCCATGATTTCTCAAACAAGCGTGCTTGACTTTTTAATACAGTTGCATTAGGTCTGACCCAAATGTCTTTGGCCGAGCTGAAACGTTTGTTGATTTTTTAAAGGAAAGGTGCAGGCAAGAATAGAGGAGGAGGAATCATTTTTATTTTTCTTTAGTTCACACTGTTTGCTTCCCACAGGGACTGAGACTCGAACCAAGGGGTTTGTGACTTGCTCTTTCAGAGTGACTGACTTATCTGCTGCTCCATTAGGGTGTTCCACTTCAAAGGTTTGTAACATGTTTCGAACAAAACAATATAAAATTTCTCTATAATAACTCTTCAGCTACATTTTAAAGACATCTTCAACCTTTTACATTACTGTTGCATGCTGAGTGTGTGTACAGCGGGTAAGTGGTCATTTCAGGTCACAGATCAATAGATTAAGAACATTCAAATAGACTACATGCACCTAGAGCTATACAGGACAAGATCCTGCATTTTGAGAAAACCAACTTAAATCTTTACAACTATGAGCATACATACATGTGGAAGAAATATGAACTCTGATCAGAAAGTGGACAATGTCATTCTATCCTTTAAATTCAGGCACACTCGTATGTCACATCCCTCACAGTATCTCAAATGTGTCCTTGAAACATTTCTATTGGGCAGTTTCTTTCTCTGTACCTTAAGATACTCCAGGCCTGAAGTTACTCTGGACAATAAAAAGAGAGCTGACGCTGTGCTAACACCAGGAATAACATTGCAAAATGTCCCACTGGAAGCAAAACCCTTCGTAGTAGAGAACCTATGGTGTAGTCAAGTTTTCTCTTATATTTTCTATATATTTAAATTTTCTACCTGAAAAAATTTAACCCAAATTAACTAAACTTCATTAGAAATTCTAAAAAAAATTGGAAGTTGTTTAAATTCTAAATATTTAAGATACTGAGTTTTAGTATATTTTCAGAATGTAATGAACTGTCTGCCTAACAGCATTCCACATTTGTTGCATTCCTTCCTTCTATAATTTATTCTCTATCAAGTGACAAAGATAAAAGATGAAAACATAGGTTTATTCCTGAGAACTTTCTATATGAATATTGGTAATTTCTCAGAAACCTATACATACAAGAACTATTGTAACAAATCAAACATTGCAGAGCTCAGTAGCAAATTTTGTTTCCCAGTAAACTACAAGTGGGGATTTTTTTATGTATAGTTGATGACTCTAGTATCCCGGGTCAATCCCTTCCACCCTATGTCACTTTAATCATGGAGCTGAGGCTACGGCATAGCAGTCATTTGACTGTAAGAACATAGGTCATGAATCATCAGGGAAGAATACAGAAACTTTTTACCTGGCCCGTTTTAGGTCACAGCCCTCACTTGTGTTCATATTCTCCAGACTGGCACTCAGTTGAGTCCAAACCATGGTAAGACAAAAATGCAGGCTGTGTGCCCACAAGAATGTCTGATGAACACATGGACAGTGTCCTCTTTACAAGATTACATCCTGTGTCAGCTCTCTGATGGACAGTGAGATCTGACTTCCAGTGGTAAGAATTCCCACATTCTCTACATTCAAAGGGTTTCTCTCAAGTGAGTTCTCTGATGTACAGTGAGGTATGACTTTCTGAAAAAGGCTTTCCCACATTCTTTGCATTCATAGGGTTTCTCTCCTGTGTGAATTCTCTGGTGCCTAGTGAGGTGTGATTTTAAGGAGAAAGCTTTCCCACATTCTTTACATTCATAGGGTTTCTCTCCTGTGTGAATTTTCTCATGTCTAGTGAGGTGTGACTTTCTGAGTTTTCCTACATTCTTTACATTCATGGAGTTTCTCTCCTGTGTGAATTCTCTGATGTTGAATGAAATCTGACTCATACCAGAACATTTTCCCACAGTCTTTACATTCATGGAGTTTCCCTCCTGTGTGAATTATCTGATGCACAGTGAGGGGTTTCTTCCTGGAAAAAGTTTTCCCACATTCTTTACATTCATAGGGTTTCTCTCCTGTGTGAATTCTCTTATGCGCAGTTAGGGATGAATTACTATAGAAAGTCTTCTTACATTCTTTACATTCATAGGGTTTCTCTCCTGTGTGAAGTCTCTGATGTACAGTGAGGGATGACTTAAAGGAGAAAGTTTTCCCACATTCTTTACATTCATGGGGTTTCTCTTCTGTGTGAATTCTCTTATGCATAGTGAAGGCTGAAATATTATAGAAAGTCTTCTTACATACCTTACATTCATAGGATTTCTCTCCTGTGCGAATTCTCTGGTGTACAGAGAGGGCTGTCTTACTGTAGAAAGATTTCTCACATTCTTTAACATTCATAGAGTTTCTCTCCTGTGTGAATCCTCTGATGTACAGTGAGAGCTGACATGAAGGAGGAAGTTTTCTTACAGTGTTTAATTCATAGGGTTTCTCTCCTGTATGAGTTCTCTGATGTACACTGAGGTGTAACTTAGAGTAGAAAGTCATCCTACATCCTTTACATTGATAGTGTTCCTCTCCTGTGTGAGCTGCCTGGTGTAAAATGAGATTTGACTTGCTAGAGAAAGTTTTCCTACATTCTTTACATTGATAGGGCTCCTCTCCTGTGTGAGTTGTCTGATGTAAAATGAGATTTAACTTGTTAGAAAAAGTTTGCCTACATTCTTTACATTCATTGGGTTTCTTTTTGTGCATCTTCTCTGATGTCTAGTGAGATGTGACTTTCTGACAAATGTTTTCCTACATTCTTTACATTCATGGGGTTTCTCTCCTGTATGACTTCTCTGACGTTCATTGAGGTGCAACTTCTGGGAGAACGTCTTCTCACATTCCTTACATTCATAGGGTTTCTCTCCTGTGTGAATTATCTGATGTACAGTGAGTGGTGTCTTCATGGAGAAAGCTTTCCCACATTCCTTACACTCATAGGGTTTCTCTCCTGTGTGAATTTTCTGATGTCTCATGAGGTGTGACTTTCTGAGAAAAGTTTTCCCACATTCTTTACATTCATAGGGTTTCTCTCCTGTGTGAATTCTTTGATGTACAGTGAAGGCTGATTTCCATGGGAAAGTTTTTCTACATTCTTTACATGCATAGGATTTTTCACCTGTGGTATTTTCTGATGTTTAACAAAATTAATTTTATTTTTTAAACAATTACCACATACTTTATATTCAAAAGTTTTCTTTCCTAATAGAGTTCTCTGAAAGTGAGTAAGATACAATGTTTTGATGTTGTTATTCCCACTTGGAATACAGTTATTAGTAGGATGCTCAGGATATCTCAGGCTTTCCTCAGATATATTTTGGGTCTCAGGTTTCTCTACAGCATGTATCTTATCAGGGTGAACAGGCAAAGCTACATTTTTAAATACATTAAACTTTTCAGGGATCATTATTGAATAATTTTCATTATTTACAACCAGCTCAGAAACATGGATAGAGCTTAAATGACATGGCTTTTTCGAGTCATTTCCCTCCTTATCTGATGTTTCCCTGTTGGTACTTAGAACTCGCCACAAACATCTTCCCTGGCTTTTCTGGTTGGTCTCATGCTGCTCATCCACTGACTGGACACCTGAGATTTAAAAAAAAAAAAAACATATCTATGAATAATTCTAGAAGCAATATACTAAAAGCAATAAAGAATAAGTATTGATTTTCAGATACTATTCTTTCTCCCTAATGAATTAAGGTAACAAACTACATTAAAAGACATTCTAATATTATTTCATGAATTTATTTTAACTTTTTCTTTTTTGATTCATGAGTACATATTTGGTCAAAATATTTGCCTACTCTATACTTGTAGATTTCAGCAGAAATTTTCTCAACTACCATTTATTTTCCCTACTTTTTCTTTACTTTTTGCTTATATCTGTGACTATCTTCCCCGGTCCCCTCTTTGATGACCTGAGAAATAAAGATGCATGAATTCTCCTAGATGAGGAATTTACCAGATGCAAGGTAGGAACATGTATCCATTACCTAAGCAGTAGAAGTAATTAGGGACAAGGATGTGTCTTATAGATTTCAGTTTGTACTTCCCCCTGGGTAACAGATGTAGGTATATGTGTATTTTAAAAGAAAAATATCTTTTGAGAAGATGTGGGAAAATTCCTAATTAAACTCACGTCACAGGATTCTCCGTAACAGGCACAGCAAACATGCTCCTAACTTTGGACAACACCTCCCCACCAAACTATATTTGAAAATCCTATTGTGACCTCTTTGTGATATCAAGAGCCCTGGCATTCTAACCTCACATTCTCACAAGATTTCTTCTGAATACAGCTGTCTCACAATTACACTGATGCTGGAATTCTATGTTTCTCATTATACTGGGCTTCGTTTTTTTTATAATTACCAGAAAGGTGAAACCAAATTCAAGCTCTACCCACAAATTCTAAGTCTCCCAACCTAAAATGGTTGCCTACATTTTAAGTTGACTATCATGTACAGTGCTGAGTAATCCAGATTTATTGATTTTTTTTTTTTTTTTTTTTTTTTTTTTGCAGGTTGCTGTCCAAATTCTCAGTACCATTTCTTTAATAGACTTTCTTTTCTCTATTGTATGCTCTTGGCATCTTTACCATAAATTAACAGTCCATATAGGTTTGGTCTTATTTATGTCTTCTCAATTTTATTTCAATTATCAAGGGTTTTGGGGGGTTTTGTTCCAATGTCATGTTTTGACAATTTCTTTATAGTACTGTTGAAATTCAGAAGTTTGATTCTTGTATAATTACTTTTTCTGAGGATGGCTTTGGGTAACTGAGGTCTTTTTTAATACTGTGGAAAGTCCACTATTGCTTGTTTAATTTTCTTGAAAAATGTTCCTGGTATTTTGATAGAAATTGCAATATAGTTGTAGATCTGTTGGTGAGGATAGCCATTTTAACTATGTTAACTCTTCCAATCCATGATTATCAAATTTTTCCAACTCTATGTGTTCCTTCTGTTTATCAATGTCTTGTAGCTTTCAAATTGTATAGGCCTTTCACCTGCTTTGTTAAATTTATACCCAGGTTTTTGTTTTTGTTTTTTTGTTTTTCTATTGTAAATGGAATGTCTTAATTTCTTTCTTTAATTTCACTGTTTACATAGATATGCTATTGATGTTTTTTAGAGGAGGAAGGGTGGAAGGGAGGAATGGAGGGATGGATGGAAGCATTTTTAGTTAGTTGTGTTTGGGGCTTTGACCCCAGATAGTGCTTGGGTTTTCCATAGTCCACAATCCAGCAGTCTCAGCCTCCTGAGCCACAAGGAAATAACCAAAATGCTGTTGATTTCTTTAAAGGTGCAGGCATGAAAGCAAGAAGCAGAAGGCAGGGAGGGAGGGAAAGGAAGAAGGAGCACTTTAGTTTAGCTTTTTGTCTTTGGTTGCTCACTCCAGTCTGGGAAATGTAGCAGGATCCTTGGGGTGTATGTGGACTATGCCAGCCCAAAGGCAGCAGACCAAACCACTACTCCACCAGAATGCACCACTGTTGATTTTTCATCCTTTTACTTCGCTGTATTATGTCTAACAATTTTTAGAGTTTTTAGGGCTTTATAGGTATATTACCATATAATAAAGTTACATTTACTTTGTATTCTTTTAATGTCCTTTTCTAATCTTTTTATTCTCTTGCCAGGAATTCAGAATTAAGTTGAATAATTGTGGAGAGTGAGCATCCTTGTCTTGTTCCAGATCTTAGGAGAAGAGCTTTCAGTTTTTCACTATTTAATATGGTAGTAGTGTGGCTGTCATATATGGCTTTTACTATTTTTAGGCATGTGCCTTCTATTCCTATTTTGAAGGCTTTTTGTTTTGCTTTTATGAATGCATGTTAACTCTTGCCAAATGGTTTTTCTGCAACTTTCGGTATGATAATTTGATTTTTTTGGCTCCCTTTCTTGATGTGTGCATTACACTGGCTTCCATATGTTAAACCATCCTGGTCTCCCTAATACCTCATTTTGTCAAGATGTAAAAATTTTAACAAACTGATAAATCCAAAAAGTTTGTCAAACTTCTGAGGATTTTTTCATCTATATTCAGCAGTGATAACATTAATTGTTGTGTGTGCGCAAGCACGCACGCTCACACGTGCAATCACTCTATCCTTGCCCGATTTTGGAATCAATACAATATTAGCCTTGTAGGAAGGATTTGGACGTTTTCACTCCTCTGACTTTGTGGGAGTTTAGAGTCCAGGTATTAATTGTTCTTTGTACATCTGGTAGAATTTACTAGTGAAGTCATCCAGTCCTGGGTTCTTGGTTTTGGAGATTTTGATTACTGCTTCAATTTCTGTACTTGTGATTTTTTTGTTCAATTAATTGATGTCTTCCTGGATCAGTTTTAGATGGTTATAGGAGTCTAGAAATCTGTCAATTTCATTTCAAAGTTGGTGGATTTGTTGACATAGAGGTATTTATCATATCTCAGGATCCTGTGTATTACTCCAAAATCTGTTTTAATCTCCCCTTTCATTTCTACTTATTAGGGTTATCTCTATTTTTTTCGTTGTCAGTCTGGGTAAGGGTCTACCAGTTTTGTTTATTTTTTCAAAGAACGTGTTCTTGGTTTCATTGATCTTTTTGTTCTCTATTTCATTTAGATCTGTTCTAAATCTAATTATTTCCATATACTGATTTATAAGTTTAATCTTTTTCTAATTCCTTTGGGTGTGTGGTTGTATTTAATTTGAGATGTCTCTTTTTTGAAGTGTGCTCGTATCACTATCAATTTTCCACTTCAAACTGCTTTTGATGCATCCCATATGCTCTGGCAGCTTGTCTCTTTATTTTCATTTGTTTTAAGATAATATTTAATTTCATCTTTAATTTGCTCACTGATGCAGGAATTGCTTGTAAGTATGTTGTTTAATCGCCACATCATTGTGGATCTTCCAGTTTTGCTTTTCTGGTTTATTGCAAGTTTGACATTTTATATTTGGAGAAGAATCTTTCTTTACTTTCAATGCTGCTAAATATATTAAAATTTGTTTTGTGTCTCAGGATATGGTATATCCCTGAGCATGTTCCTTGTATACTTGAGTGTAAAATCTTTCTTATTAGCATAGAAGGCTCTGAATATGTCTATTAAGTCCATGTGATCTATTTGTCGATTGAGCTATGTGATCTCTAACTATTGATCTAAGTGGGATACAGAAGTCCCCTACTAAGCTGCTGTCAGTGTCTCCCTTTAAGACTGTTAGTATTAGTTTTATGTATTTAGGTGTTCCAACATTCTGTTTGTCTCTACTTGAGGAAAGATGAAGGCAGGAATGAAGAGAAGACAGGCAGACAGGAAGGGAAGGGAGGAAAAACACTTTAGTATAGTTAGTTGTTCATCTTGGGACTCAAACCCAGAACCTTGGGGTGTATGTGTCATGTGCCTAACACTTCTCCACCAGGCACACTGCATTTCTATTAACAATGATTCTTCTTTCACTTTCAACCTGTTTGTCTCTGGATCTGATATTTCCTGTAGGTATATTTCTTGACACTTCCAGTCACTTTGTATCTCTTGACTGGGGAGTAAAGTTCCTTCACATTCAGTGTGGTTACTGATAGGCAGGGCTTTAATGTGGTCATTTGAGCCTTTGCTCTGTTTCTCTTATATCGCTGTTGCTTCTGTCCCTATTATTTCCTTTTTTGCTATGGAGGGTTTTTAATGTCTTCCTAGCTATGTATATCTATAACATTGGGTTTTATGGCTATTTTGTCTTTAACTTCATCCATCCATGTCTTTTCTGAGATGTTGTCAAGTCTGATTTTCTTCCCCCTTTAGTTTTTCTTTTGTTCTCTTCTGAGGGTCCTGTCTTTCCTTCTGATTCTATTGTACTGATCATCATCAGTCTCCTGTTTGTTTTCCCTGCGTCAGAAATCTTGCCAGATTTCATGGAAGGTGGGTCTGGTAATGGGAAAAAAATCCGTAAAATTTGGTTTATCATTGAAGACTTATTTCTCCATCATATCTGAATGATAATTTCACAAGGAGGAGTATTTTTGACTGGCAGTTTTTATCTTTTAGTATTTTGAATATGTCATTCCTCTGTGTTCTGGCCTGTGACATTTCTGCTGAGAATTCTGAATCTCATGGGTGTACCTTATTTCTCTCTTGTGGCCTGTAGCAGTTTTATCATTGGATTTTTTAAAATTCTACTATGATTTGTCCTGCTGTAGGTTTTTTTGCACTTAGGAATTTGGGTATTCAATCAGGCTCCTAGATTTTCATGGTTAGTTTTTGTGACAGGTACAGGAAATCAATCCTCTATTACTTTAAAAAAAAAATTTCTACTCTTTCTCCCTCACTATACCACTGGGGATTCCTATTCTCTTTATGTTTGTTCTTCCCATAGTATCTGATATTTCTCACATGATTTATTCAGATTTGTTCATTTTTCCTCAATCTCATTTCTCCCCTTTCCTGACAGTTGCCTCTATGTTTCTGTCTTCAGTTACAAGATCCTTCCTCTGTGAGACTGAGACCATTTTTGGAGTTTTCCACAAGTGCTTCAATTCATTGACTGAATTATTAATATCTAACAGTTCTATATGGGAATTCTTTATAGCCTCAAAGTCATTGTGGAAATAGTTCCAATAATTTATCACTTCTTTTCTGATGTCTTCTATTTGCTTTTAGGTACTCAATTTTATCCTGCAGATCATTTGTTTTTTCACAAATATCACTGCAAATTCATTATCATTTATATTGCCCCTTTCTGTCTTTTAAAGTCTTCTTTGGGGAGCTCCTGGTATCTTCTCACTGAGCCATTCACATCTTGTTTGTATTTAAATTTTAACATCTTGCCTTCACTTCTCTACCCTAGGCATGGGTGCTAGTTAGCCAGTGTAGGACCTCCTCTAATCATCTCAATAGATTTGAGTTAAAAATTCCAAGCTTGTATCTCCAATAGTGATAGCTGTACCAGACTGTATATGTACCTATTAACTACATGTCAAAATGGAAAAGCAGTCATCTCAAACTTAAACTGTATCAATGTAATCACTTGATATATTATCCCTATTCAAATGCCTACTGATCAGCACTTTACCTAAAATAACAAGTCCATTTTTCACATGCTGGTTTTGTTTCATTTCTCTCTTACAGAATGTAGGCACTATAAAAGGACAGTCTTTGGTTGGTTGTTTCCACAACAACCAAATAACTATAATTAAAGGGCCCCAATTACTCTGTTGAAAGAATATATGAATAAGGCCTAAAATAAATCAGTTCATGACAGGAGGGAAACTGAGAACCCAATGTGACTACCTAAGTAAGAGTCCAAGAGAAGGAATGCAGGGATAGAAGGCTAAGAAAATAAAACGCCAATTAAAGACGAGGGTAGGAAGGCTTTATGAAGTAGAGACATGTCTGATTGAATAATGCATACATCTGATACATTCAGGCTAATACTTCAGAGGACTGAATCTGAGAAAAAACATTGTTTAAAATAGATCAGCATGATCATCTACTGGGTTATCCTCTTTCCAGCCTCCTTGCCCAGCAGCATTGACTGACCTGAGGGGCTTTGGTTTGGGGATTCTACTACCATCCATGGTTCTTCTCCTTCTTCCAACTTGGCAATCAACTCAGGTTTGGTAATGCAATGCCCTGTTGAGGAGTAAAAATGTCAGTCTTTTGTCAAATCACTTGTCTTTCATAATCTCTGAAGAATGACAGCAGCACATGTTTAAGATTTGTACAATAAAGAGTCAACTCAAAACTTTGATTAGAAGCATAGACATTCTTGGCCCAGAATCAGAAATCTAAATATCAGTTAATTTCATAAACAGCTGTACATTCACCATGCAGAACACAGTACTTGCCTCTGGACCTCACTGGGGAATCTCACTCACCTGCTGACACCAGGTTGTGGTACGTCTCCAGCATCACATCCCTATACAGGTCTGTCTGAGTGTCATCCAGGTCCTGCCACTCCTCTCAGGTGAAGTTCACAGCCACGTCCTCAAACAACACCATCCCCTGGAACAGCACATGTCCCTTCAGTTCAGCTCATCTGCCAGGGGCATAAGAGGAAACCTGGGGACTTTATTTTGCATGTGTACTTTTCTTGTATAGGAAACATCATGATGTGTCAGGTAGAGAAAAATTATAGTCAAAACATCCTAACTTTGTGTTAACTCGTTTCCTGAAGTGCTATTATAGAGTATCGCTTATAAATCTGCACCTTTCCTTACTGCTTGGAATATGAATAAAATTCTCATACCCAAAGCATGGAAAATCTTGTTTGGAGGGAAAAAATATAAACACAGGCCTCCAATGATCTGCTAGGGAAGCTATGTTAGAAATATGTTCAATGTTGACTGTGGTAAAAACCAGACAGATGTTAGGTTGCACTTCACTGAAGACGTAGACACTTGGCTTTTCTATGTGAACTGAATCCACTCATGAATATGAGGCAACATTCGAAGCTGTGAGGGTATAAAAAACAGTTATACAATAATGGAACTACAAACAACACTGTTCATTTGAGTACTTCTGGGCTACAATGAGAAAAAGCAGTAACTAAGAACTACTAAATCATTCTACATTTATATATGTAACCTAATTCCAGCAAAATATCTTAGGCGATCACTGTGTTTCTTAATAGTTAAAGGTATGCACATATATACTAATATTTTTCTGTTACCTAAAGAACTGTTCACTTTTACAAGCATGCACACTCCCTAAAACCCCCAGAAAAAAAGAGTAGGGGGTAATAAAAGAAGGTCAGATACATGACTGAACTTGTTTTTTGGAAAGGTGCAGGCAGGAAGAGAAGAGAATGAAGAAACATCCCCTTTTATTTTTCAGTTGTTTACACTGGCTGTTCACCCCGACCCCCTTCCACCCAGGTGTATGTGGCATATGCTCCTTTGGAGGCCACTGACCCAACCACTACCTAACCCAACCACTACTCCTCCCCGGGTGCACCTGGATTTACACTTTAACAGTCATCGTTAATATGAGAATGGAGAAAAACTTACAAGATCCAGAGAACAAATCAGTATGGAGACTTGGGCATCTATACTGAGGAGACAGAATAAAAACAAAGCAGAAAACTAATTCTAAAGCAGAAAGAAATGAGAAGAGCACACCCTTGAGTTTCAGCAGCTGAGACACTGGGGTGAGGATGACATAAAGCCCAAAACCCAGGTTCACAAACCAGGGCTGGGGTGAAAAAGACAGTTGTACATGCTTCTCCCTACAAGGACAAACAGAAATTGGTGCTTATTTTCTTTAAGAAGGGTAGAGAAGTTTACTAGGCTTTCTGCCTGACCAGCCAAGGTAGATACTGGCACTGTAAACTGAGACTAGGAAGGACAGAGAATGAGATAAAGTGAAGTGAGATAGATCTTGGACATATCTTGTTTGATGCTTCTGAGCACAATACATAAGGATGCCCAACTAGCAATTGGACATGTGACCTGGAGATCAGGAGAGAAATCTAAATTGAGGAAGCTTTGAGAAGTAGCAGAATTTATTTCAGTGGTAGCTGGTCATCATAGTAAATGAAATGGTTCATAAATTACCTAAGAGATTAAAATGATTAAAAAAGAACAAATACAAAATGGAGGAAAAGCTAATATTTATTGCTAAAAAGAAATCAACCATAGCATTGGAAAAAAAATTTTAAGGGCTATGCTAAGGAACAAAGAAAACCTTAAAACTAGCAACTCTGTGAGTACATTTCCTTCATGGTTATATTTCTTCTGACCCCCTCACAGAGAGTAGGCATCTATAAAATACCATCCTGGGAGTATGAAAAACTCAGAAGTATAACAAAGCCGTAAAAGTTAGACGTAAGTGCCAACATCCATTTATGGTTAAAACCCTGCATAAAATAGGGATAGGGGTACATACCCCAACTTAATAAAGCCCATATATGAAAAACCCACAGCCAATATCATAGCAAATGGCAAAAAATTGAAAGCATTTCCTCTACGATCGGGAATAAGGCAAGGTTGTCCACTCTCACCACTACTTTTTAACATCATAATGGAGGTCATAGCCAGAGCAATTAGGCAAGAAAAAGAAATAAAAGAATCCAAACTGGAATCGAGGAAGTAAAACTCTCATTATTTGCAGATGACATGATCATATTATTGAAAACTCTAAAAACTATCAAAAATTTACTAGAACTCATCAATGAATACAGTGAGTGGCAGGCTACAAAATCAATACACAAAAATTCATCACATTCTTATATGCAAGTAACACATTAGAAGAAAATGAAATCAAGAAAATCACACCATTTTAAATAAAAGTAAAAAGAATCAAATACCTTGAAATATATTTAACAAAGGAAGTGAAAGACCTGTACAATGAAAACTACAAGTCTTTCTTAAAAGAAATAGAGGGCACAAAGCAATGGAAAGACATTCCCTGCTCATGGTTGGGAAGAATCAACATCATCAACATGGTCCTCTTACCTAAAGCTATACACAGATTTAATGTAATCCCCATTAAAATCCCTCAGGCTTATTTCCAAGAAATAGAAGAAAAAGTCTTAAAATTTCTATGGAATAACAAAAGACCTCAAATAGCCAGAGAATTTTAAGAGAAAAGAATGAATCAGGGGGGATGGCACTCCCAGACAGTGAGCTGTACTGCAAAGCGATAGTGATGAAAACAGTATGTTAATGGAATAATAACACAGGCATAGACCAGTGGGATAGAACTGAATCACCGGAAACTGGCCCACTCACATACAGTCAGTTAATCTATGCCAACAAAGGAGCCAAAAGTATACAATGGAAAAAGGAAAGTCCTTTCAATAAATGGTGTTGGGATAACTGGACAGCTCCATGCAAAAGACTGAAGCTAGACAACTCTCTAACACCATTCACAAAAATTAACTCAAAATGTACTAGAGTCTTGGACATAGACTGGGAACTATATAATTCTTGGAACACAAAATAGGAAAGACATTCCATGACGTCAGTCTTAGGGAGGCCTTTGGGGACTCAATTGCAGCATCATGGGAAACAAAAATAAAAATAAATAACTGGGACTATATCCAACTAAAATGCTTCTTCACAGTAAAAGAAAACACCAAAACCAAAAGGTAACTTACTAACTGGGAGAAGATATTTGTGTTTCACATTTCTGACAAGAACTTAATAGCTAATCATAAACAAAGAAAGAATAAAACTCAGTAACAGAAAACCAGGCAACCCAATTAAAAAATGGGAAGAGGAATCGGAGAAACATTTTTCCATAGAGGATATACAGATGGCCAACAGGCACATGAGAAGATGTTCATCCTCCCTGGTTCTCAGCAAATGCAAATTGAAAAAACAATGGGATATCACCTTACACCAGAGAGATTGGCTATTATCCAAGTCTGCAAACAACAAATGTTGATGAGGATGTGGAGAAAAGTGAACACTCTTACACTGTTGGTGGGAGTGCAAATTGGTACAACCTCTATGGAAAACAGTTTGGAGCGTCCTGTAAAAGTTGAAGGTGGAAATACCATATGATCCCATGATCCCACTTCAGAGTATTTACCCAAAATATACAAAAGCACTCATTCGTACAGATGTATGCACCCCCATGTTTACTGCAGCCATATTCACAATAGCTAAGAACTGGAAACTACCTAAGTGCCCAACATCAGATAAACGGGAAAAGATGTGGTCCATATATACAATGGAACACTACACAGCCCTTAGAAGAGCTGAAACCGTCATCTGAATCAACATGGATCGATCTAGAGGGGATGGCGCTAAGTGAAACAAGTCAAAAGAAGAAAGAAACCACGTGATCTCACTCATAGGTCATTAGACAAAACAAAGGAACAGATGAAATAAAACCAACTCTTGGACACTTGCAACAAAACTGAGGTGACCAATAAGGAATGGGACAGGGGGCTGGAGAGGAGTTACAAATGGTGTAAGACCCACTGGACAATGGTCAAGAACAGTAGGTGACTGGGTGGAGGGCAGGGCGTGCTGACATATATCTGAGGGAAAAGACAGACACTGGGGAGCACGCTGCTGGCTCGGCGCCCCACAAAGGGAGGCACCACCGGCTGAGCACAGTATTGCAGCGGCGGGAGCCTCACAGAGCAGTGCTCCGGGCAGCACGCAACGTCAGAACTGCGTTACCAGCGTCCTTGCAGCCGAGTGGGAAGCCACGTTTTGGCCACTGAGTTAGAAGCAGAAGCATAGTAGGGTATTTATGAGACATCATTTTAAAGGGAGGGAGTGTGTGCCCTCCATCTCGCTGTTCTTCTATCCACTGCCTAGAATGCAGGTGCGAAGGCTGGAGTTCTAACGGCTGTTCTGGACAATGAGGTGCCTTTGGAAATGGAATCCACCAGCTAGAAGGAGAGCAATGGGCAGGAGCGTGGGGTACTGATCACCTCACGGAGCCCCACTATATCCTTGGACGCCTGCCTCCAGACTTATCTTAAATCGAAGAGAGAGGAAGTTCTGTTCTTGTTCAAGCCTGTATTACTAGGGGTTTTGGTTGCACATAACCACACCCAATTCACACTGATACACTTCTAACCCCTACTAACTGCTCCCCACATAGTTCTGGCTTCCTGAATGAATCTGTCAACCTACTTCACACCCCAAGCTTACACCTCTCACGTGCTGTTCCTCTGTCTGAGACACATTTCCTCCTCTAGTTGGAAAATATAACTTATCCATCAAGTTTCAGCTCCAGGGCTCCTCCTGGGAAGCTGTCCTTGACTCCACGGTCAAGGTGCAACACCCTTCTGAGTTCTCAGGATGCTCCGGGTCTCCTGCACCTCGTCCCCCTGCACTGCACCTCCTCGACCCTGTCCTGTGATGAGCCGTATCCAGAGCTGTCTCTGGAAGCTCCCGGCAGCAAGGACTGTGTCTCAGCTTCGCTGTGGGCTCAGGCAGCCCGATAAGTGAATGAGTGAACAATGTCTGAGCGAGTGCCTGGAGGGGTCAGGCATTCCATGCTCTTGAAGCTGCAGCAGCAGCCAGGGAGGGCTTCCTGGAGGAGGAAGGGTAAGAGCAGCACAGAGCATACCACCCCAGGCTCCTGAGCCAGCTGTGTCTGTGGCATAGAAAGTAGAAACCACAAATCCTCAAGAGGTCTTTATATGGCTTAATAAAATGTCTCCAAGACAGTCCCTAAGGGTCTCTGAGAGGTTAGGGTCCTCAGCTGCTGCCAGGGCCTGGAAAAAATAACGTTAGACATAAATGAAGTCAGCTTAGACCACTGGAGAAGCCCTGCTGGATAAGGATCTCCCACCAGTACAGTCAGGGATGCTGTTCTAGTCACGTAAATTGGTGTAATTAAAGAGCAAAAACAGGCAAACTCATTTAAAAGAACATGCAGAAAATTAAACCAAGAACAGACAGAGGGTAGCAGACAAATCTAGGTCCAATTCTGTAGGAATCAGCAGACTATGGCAGGCCCTGGTGGCTCAGTTGTGAAGACCGCACTGGGGCACAGTTCACATACAGGCCCAAGGATGGGAGGTCACAGCCTGGGAATGAGTGGGGGACAGAGAGAAACAAGTAAAATGAACAAATAAATAATGCCTCTTTCTCCTCTCTTCCTGTTTGCCTTCCTGTCTCTCAAAAAAAAAAAAAAAAATGACTGTATGGTTCAGTAACAATTTACAGCACAATTGAATAGGCTGCAAAGTCCGCATCAAAATGTAACACAACCCAGCTCCTGGCACAGCCCCACTTTGCCTGCAGAGGCGGCCTACTTGCTGAGTCCATAAGCGATGGAGGGGAGAGCTACCTTTCTAATACAATCGGGCCACCAGTCCTGTGAGATGAGGGATGCCACCTGGGACTTCATGCAAACTCGATTGCCTCCCACAAGCCCCACGGCAAGTCCACAGGGTTAAGGGCCTGTGAACACGCCAGGGCCATGCATTCCGTGCACAGCACTCCCCGTGGTGCCGTCTGCAGCGCTGCAGGACCCGCCGCAGGAGAGCGCACACGGGCGGGCGTGTGATCTCTCGAGCTTGCTGTGACCAACACGTGAACACATGTGGCGGGTTTGCTCCGAAGTCGCACCTGTAAGAATCACAGTTGGTCACATTTCCCTACACTATATTCTCTCGCAACACTCTACAGAGAAATGCTTGCCATGCCCTGGGGGAGTCGTGGTTGGATCTGCCACCTGTGCTCAGGCACAGACCACATGCATGCCAACCCAGGTTCATGACCCAGCGCCAGCAGAACCAGGATGAGCCTCTTCCTCCTCTTACTGCCTGACTCACCTTCATTCCTAGCTACAACTTTCCACTCAACAACAAAAAAATTACTGCTTCATCCAAGATACTGTGCAGCGCTGAAAGGAAAAAAATGAAATTGGACCCATGAAGGACAGGTGATGTCAGCGAGAAAGAAACCTTCTGCCCTAACTAGCAAGTGAATTGTCAACACAACTAAACAGAAACTCAACAATGGCAAGAAGCCGGACGAGAAAGCTGGTAGAAGGGTGGTCTCTGTCACCCGGCGGCTAAACCGTGGATGAGTGTTCCTTACGGTGCCTAATACTTAAGTAGTTACCAGCACTTAGTAACACGTGTGACACTTACTCAGTCAATGAGGCCACCTTCTGGGCTTAACACTTTAGAGAATGAGGCAGGATGACTAGGGGTGATCAGCTACTAGCCCCTGACTTCACTAAAGCACTGCAGGACAATGAGGAGGTCGCGGGGGAAAAAAGGCCAGATTTAAAGCAGTGCTGCCAGGTAGTGAGAGTTTAGAAATGTGGGGATTTGTAGACCTGGAACGCTCTCAAAACATCCCTTTTTTTTAACTTTTATGTTTAAGGTAGAAGACATTGCCTACTCCAGTTCCTACAGTTGAGAACATAAAATGAGAACTGCTTTGGGTTCAGGAATAGTTAAATTCAACTCTATGGCAAGTAAGACACGACGACAACAGCCCTGACTTTCAAGCACACATTATGGAGCCTGATTTCAAAATCCAGCAGAAACACCAGCCAAAAGTGAAATTAGAAAATATCTCTGGTGAATATTGATATTAAAACCCTAATCAAAATACTTGTGCATTAAGCACAACCACTCGTTAAAAAAATACTACATCACAAAAAGTAGGAAATACTTCAGGAAGATAGGATGGTTAAGATATGCAAATAAGTCAGTCATACAATACAAACAAAAGACAATCATTATTTCAATAGGTGCAGAAAAAGCATTTGAAAAGACTTAACACCCTTTGATGTTAAAAAAAAAAAAAGTCCTCTAAAAATGAGTACTGGCATAATGTAACTCAATATTAATGACAGGCCACAGGCACAGACCCCACGGGGAAGGAAAGCTTTCCCCCGCACAGGAAGCAGGAGGCTCCCCATGGGCGGTGCTGAGTCAGTGCTGGAGGCTCAGGGCAGCACATCACACAAGACAGACAGAAAAGCCAACCACAGTGGAAAGGAAGATAGGAAAGTGTCATTATTTGTAGATGACATGACAGCATATGATAGAACCCTAATAACTCCAGTAAAAAGACACTTGAATAAATGAATATAGTAAAGCAGCTGGCTACAATATTAATGACTCATTTAGGACATTAGCCAACAGCCTAAAATGGAGCAAGGACCATCTCTGTAGTGAACACTGCATGAAAAACTAGACAGCGACATTAGAAATAAATCTAGACTGCTGACTAAACACACAAAAAGCAAGTGGCCTGAGGGATGTCTCTGGGAAATAAACTCCAACAGCAAGGGACACAAAAGCAAAAATAAACCAGTGAGACCACATCAAACTAGGACTCCCCTGCAAGTGATGGAAACTAGGGTCCAAACGAAAACACACCGCACTGAATATGAGAAGGTATCTTCTAATACATCTGACTAGGGGCTAATTCTATAAAATATAAAGAACTCATGAAACTCCACATCAACAAAAACAATCTAATTTTAAAAGGACAGAAGATCCAAATAGACATTTCTCTAAAAACACAGAGATGGCCAAAGGGCATGTGAAAATCTGTTCCGCTGGCTTGTTCTTACGGACATGCAAATGAATCAGCAATGAGACATCCGCTCACAGTGGTGAAAATGGTCAGTTCAATCCTTAGTGAAATCATTTAGGAAGATTCCTCAAGAAATTTATTTTTTAAAGGAAAGTAGAGGCAGGAATGAAAGCGAGCAGAGGCAGGCAGGCAGACAGAAGAGAGAGGAGGAAGATTTCGGTTGTCCCTCCTCTCACCCGACATGAGCCCTGCTCCTCGGCATGTACCTGACCTGCGTCCGGCGAAGACAGATGAACAAACCTGACCAAACCTCTACTCGCCAGCGTGTGCCTCCTCAGGAGAACACGAGAACACTAATTTGAAAAGACAGAAGCAGCCTGTGAGGACTGCAGCATTATTTACAAGAACCAAGAAGTGGATAGAGTTGCGGCGCACGCACACTGGATACTACAGAAGAATCTTCCTTGGCAAAGTCAGCTGAGAATCAGCTAATGGTTTCTTTTCCTTGGGGGACGATGTTGGTCAAAGGAATCTGCTTGGCACAGTCACTTACAGGCACCCGCAGGGTCTGATGGGCGTGACACACGGGTACTGCCTAACAGCCCTGGTTCGAGATCTGGCGGGGGCTGGGGGGTCTTGCCGGAAGCAACAGTGGGCAGTGCCTGAGACAGGGGGCACACGGAGTCGCCACAGAGCTGGGACAACCGCATGGCTCTCTGAAGACAGCAGCAGCTCAAGAGTCAGGACACCAGCAGCCCCTGGTGGAGATGTGTGAGATGCAGCCATGAATGATGGGTGCAGGAGTCAGGGGACCTAGCACCACGGGGATCCAGGCTGATGGCCAGCCTGCAGCGACACTGACTTCAGTCGCTGAGACACGGGAACATGGAGCAGCTGTGGAGCTGGTCTGAAATGCCAGCACACATGGGTCAGTGCAGCTCTGGGGTCTGGGTGTGCCCACAGATGGGGCCCAGCAGCCCCGGTCACCAGCCAGCACAGCAGCAGCTCGTGGGGTTGTGGCTACAGTGACACCTCCCAGCAATGAAAAGAGCTGCCAGTGTTCTCTGCAGAGCAGCCCCCTGGGGCCAGCCGGAGGACACCAGTTCTCCACTATGGAAGGTGAGGGGCCTCATAGCTGTGTTGGGCTGTGGGGACCCTCAGAGGAAAGGCGGCTTCTATCAGCCTCTGCAGAGCAGGTCACAGGGGACCATGGAGGCCGCACCACAGGGCTGACACTGATAAACCCTGTGCCTCTTTGTTCCCAGATCCCTCAGCAAAGCAGGTGTCCCGAGTGATGCTTTCTGTGCCGTCCTGTGTATTTCAATCCACTGTGTAGCTTCAGCTTCTTAACAGGGCTCGAGACCTCCGGGGACCAGTGTTTTCACGGACAGCTGTCTACTTCCTGTCTCGCAGGAGAACAAAGGTGGCGTCTCCCACTCTGCTTTACTGATACTCGAAGCAGGCAGTTTGCAGGGTCTTCATCGATGAGTCCGACACAGACAGGAGGGGAGGAAGGAGGCCCACAGAACGTCTGTGGGAGTGAGAGGCAGATGCCCACCCGCACAGGCATCCCTGTGAACAGTGGGAGCGCAGACACTCGTGGAAACGGCCCCACCAGAGGTACACACTCCTTCCAGCTTCTGGCCCCGGAAAAGGAGGCCAGGAATGGCTCAGACAGCGACGAAAACAGGTCATTGAAGGTCATCAGGGGAAGATGACACAAACGCAAGCTCAACAGAGAGAAATCACATCAAGAATGACAAAACCAGGGCCTGACGCACTGACTGCACCAAGCGCTGCGACAGGACGCAGCAACGGCAGCACCGCGCGGAGGAAGGGCCTGCGACCTCAGACAGCGCGCCGTGCGCTACAGAAAGGGGAGACGCAGGAAGACAGGAGTGTCCATGAGTCACACACAGCCAGGGAAACACCACCTGCGGATGGCCGTCCCTGAAGGAGAAGACTGGGAACGGGGCAGAAAGCCAAGCTAAAGGCTGAAAACCGCGAACGTGAGGAGGTGGAAGGATTTCCAGGTTCAGGAGCCTCAGAAGCCCCCGAGAAGCTCAAAGGCCCAGGCTAGTGGCCGGGGGCTGCGGGCACAACTAAACAAAATACTCCTCGTTCCTGCCTTCCTTCCTCTTTGAAAAATGGCTATTTTTAAAATGACATGGGGTCTCAATAGACATTTCCACAAAGTAGACGTACAAATGGCCATAGCACATTAAAAGCGCTCAACAATGCATCAGGGGAGAGCAAATCAAAAGCACTGTGAGTGATACCATAGACCCATTGGAACAGCTCTTAAAAAAGCAGGTGTCGTAAGGACATGGAGAAATCGGCACTTCTGTTCACTGCTGGAGGGAAAAAAATTGGTGAGGTCTGTAGGAAAGACAGTATGATGGTGCCCTGGTGGAGCAGTGGTTGGTCAACTGCTTCTGAAGGAGCGCAGGCCACACATGCTTGTTTGGAGTCCTGAGTCCAGGGAGGAACTACCAGTGTGAACAATGAAATAAAAATAAAATAGAACATTGCTTCCTCCTCTCCCTCCCTGCCTGCCTGCCTCTTTCCTTAAAAAAGACAAGTGTCTCCTAAGCAAACACAGAATGACACCAGCAGCAGCAGCAACGGGAGCCGCGCACTCAGGGCGCAGGGCAGAGCAAGAAGGGGCCTGCACGGCCACCGCACACGTCCCAGCACAGCACTGCCCGCTGCCACCAAGTGGATGCAGCCCAGTGCTCACGGTGGGTTCACGAACGTGGAGACATGCAGCAGACACTGGGCCTTGGCGCACTTTTGACCAGAGACGTGTTACTGTGTCTTCTGCTGCCAGGACATTTTTTACCAGAAAGGTACAGGCAGGAATGAAGGTGACAGAGATGGCAGGAAGAAACACAGGACAGGAAGAAGCACTTTGTTGGATTTAGTTCATATTGTTTCCAGCAGGACACAAATTCAGGACCTGGGGACGCACGTAGCCCATGCCCAGCGGCTACTCCACCGGGGGCAGCAGCCTGAACATTCGTGACCAGAAACAGAGCAATACATTTTATAGAGCGCAGCGCAGTGTGATTTATGTGACAGATGTGCTGCTTCCCTGCAGAGTAGCACCTGCTACTGAACACCACGCCAAGTAAGAGAAGACGTGTACAAAGGTTCAAATAAATTCAGTGCAGAATGTTGTTGATATTTAATCAAACACGGGTGTTTCAATGAATAAAAAACCACCAGCCACAGGTACATTCCTGTAAAGTCCACCAGCCAGTAATGTGTGTAAAAGGAATTCAATCGTGACACTTGCTACATGGAGGAAACCTGAAGACACTTTGAGATAAGCTGGTCACAGACACACGACTGCGAGATGTCAGTGAAGAAACTTGCGGGGGCTGTGGAGGAGAAAGGGGAGGCCACACTGCAAAGGTTTCCCTGGGAGGCGATAAAACTCTGGAGATGGATGGTGATGACTGCTGCACACGCGGTGAACAGACTGTCGATAACGTGACGATGTCAGTCTCATAACTAGTTGTGAGTGGTGCCCACATCCACTCCCCCAGCCATTTCCAGGATGAGGGAAATAACAGAATTCAACAGTCTGTCTTGAACAGTTTGAAATGTTAAGGTCATGTCAGAGTTAGATGTATGAAGTATACAGTAATAAAAGCTACATATGGAAAAACTAATATAAGTTTATGAAGTTACACATGACAACAGGTTTCCATGTTTTATTCTCAGCGTACCTTTGCCTTGACCCTGTTCACATGCTCACTCACTCCTGAAGCCTCTCCCACTGGATCACACACGCCGGGGAGCAGGACAGACTGAGGATCAAGCTGATCACTGAGCAAACACCCTGCCCCAGGTTTACCAAGAACGACAGTTCTAACATAGAAGAGGTGACTTATCTGTGTGTGGGCAGCAGAGCAGACACTGGATAACAGGACAATAAAAGGAGCTGCAGTCTCACAGTGTGCGATGAAGCCTTGAAGGGGTCCAGGAGAAATCGCAGCTGCGGATTTGAGTCACTGGCTGAGGAGGGATTCACCCAGCGCTGGAGCACGTGGCTTCCACTTTGGATGGCAGAGCCCGCGGTGCCTGGGGACAGCTGCATAGGGGCTTCCCCAGGAGTGATCTCTGGTGTCGAGGCTGCGCAGGGGCCAGCAGGAGGGACAGCCGGGACGGACTCAGTGTGAGGGTGCAGCATGGGGCTCATGTGAAGAGCCTGAGAGAGTCCACTCAGGAGAGGACCCAGAACAATTCAGGAAACCAGGGAAGACATCATTGGAAAGGCTATGCCAGAAGCGAATCTCCAAGAGAGCAAGGCCATCACTTCAAATGTGGTGGACAACATGACAGAAGCGTCACTGGGTTTGACAAACACTCAGCTCACTGTGCACTTTACAGGAAATAAAGACACAGGGAGCAGGTTACAGAGCAAAGAGCAGTGGATACGGGCCAGAAAATCCCACTTGGAACTGGAGCCGCACAGCTGTGTCCACAGACGAGCTTAATGTCCCTGCCACCAGCAGGGCCTTCAAAGACTAGTCAGAAAGGCACTATTTTAGTGACATGGAGATACACGTTCTCTAGCTCTGGACACTGTCCCCACTCAGAATGCCATGTTTCTTCCAGACTGGTCACAACACACGGTCCACTCCACCACCAATGGGACCAGTGAAGACACTGGTTCTGAATATGTATCTGCCAAGACCTTGTGTCGCCTGAGATGCAGCCTGTGTCCGTCTACGGACCCCTTCTGACCTGGTAACACTGCATCAGGGGATTGGAAAGACCCAAGACCAAAGTGCACTCACTGTGGTCCAACCTAAAGTCACATGACCTGCCCAAATGTAAAAGACACCAGCTTTACCATGCTGATGTATATATTTTGTGTGTATGCATGTGGGTTTTGTTTTTCGCTTTAAAGGAAAGCTGCAGGCAGGAATGAAGGTGAGCAGGCAGAAGCAGCAAAAAGCACTTTATTTTATTTAGCTGTTCATCTTGGTTGTTACCCCAAGACCGAGGACACAAACTGGGGTCCTTGAAACTGTGCTGGCTGAAGGCGGCTGACTGAACTGCTACTCCACCAGGCTGCAACATCTTTATGTATATTTCACTAATTTCTGCTCCATTTTAATCGATGAATCCTCATAAAGCTCATAAATACCAATGTAAAACAAGCTGAGGGGAAAAAACTCACCAGATATTTATTCATTGTCTTGCTCTTTGCACAGATGACTTGGAGCAGAGATTGAGAGCAGGTGAATAGGAGTCAGGACTGGACTGGGGGCTGCTCCCAAACCCAGGTCCTCCTGCCCAGAGCTCTGCACACAGTAGCTGGAAAAGACCAGAGAGACAGGGGGAGCCCTTGTCACTCAGAAAGATGAGATGGCAGGGTGTGGGCCATGCAAAGCTCAAGGACCTGGGTTCTCGAACAAGCACTAGGAGGTGTGGGGTGGGGGCGGGGAACCAAAATAACAACTAAATATAAATAAAAACCTTTTTCCTCTTCCTTTCTCTCAAAGAAAATACCGGACAAATTCTGTGAGAGCAGAACTTTCCACTATGAGAAGGGGCAAGAAAAGACCCTACTGAAATACCCACAAGTTCACCAATTGGTAGAATGTAAACTCAGTTTCTCACTACTGATTTGCCAACAGTGAATGCTAACACCAAATGACCTTTTTAAAAGCACTCACTTACAACACACTAGATTTTACAGAAGAGATGCAGATCTGTACATTCTTGGTGGTAGCTGCCCCCACAGTGGTCATGACTGGCAGCCTTGTCTTCAGAACCTGGGCCTGGCCTGCTAGGGCACGAGGCCTTGCCAGCAGCCAGCACAAAACATCAACAAGTTAAATGTAAACCACCAAGAACCAGTCAAGGCAGGGATGACAACTGCCTCACTTGTGACACAGGCGGGACCATTGGAACTGAGCAAGGAAAGTCAGCCTGAAATGCTGAAATGGAGAACTTCAAGGTTGTTTTTCCTCAAAGTCAAGAAATCTGGCTTGGTTCAATACAAATCAAATGCAAAGCGGTAAATCTAACTCCCCACCTCAACAGCTTTTAACGAATTGCACGGGAGAGATCATCTTCAATTATATGAACATCACACCCCTGAGAACTTTACAAAGCAGCACGTCTGTGAAAGGATGGTGCTCAGTGTTTGGATGTGGAACTGAGAGATGGGACAATACAGAGCCACTGTCTGCAGGTCAGAGACTAGGACTTAAGGTTTTTGCTTCACTGAGGAGTCTTGTCCTTTTCCAGCTTTGTCCTGGGCTTTATTTCCATTTTGAGAAACTGGTGAGGAGCGGTCTTATGATTCTCTAGTTTAAATGAAGAGTAAGCCCCATGTGTGATTTCAAAGTTCCCACAGTAAGTAGGAACAAGTGTATTAGTAACCTCAAGCTCACATGATCTACAGAAAGAGGGAATAAAGATTAAGTTTCGGGCTGGTCTTCTCAAAAATGTGTTCTCAGTTGGCTGCAGTTTCTCAAAAAACGATGTCAAAAGCAGATACATGTTGGGCTGAATTGTGGAAAAGGGATTAAAACCAGCCCAGATCAGGGTACTGGATGTGTACAAATCACGTGGCCCTGGAAATCACATAACTCCTCAGAGAAATCTCCCTCTTTGTTAAAGGCAGAAATACCCTGCCAAACCCTCCTGCCCTACAGGAAGGCATTCCAGGCAGAGGGAGCAGGGACACATCTTTACAAAGGAATTTGGTGACAGACTAGATCTCAGAGGTGACTCTGGAAACAGTGAGGATGAGGAGTACGTGAATTTAAGATGAACACAGAAGCTCTCAGTGATAAGCTGCCCTCCACCCTGACCTCCCCTCACAGACCTCTAATAAGGAGCACTCCCCGGGGCGCCTTCTACCCCCAGCAAGCTCATGTCTCCTCCAAGTCCCTGCAAACTTCCACTGCCACCCAGTCTCTTGGGTCTGAAGAAGGTAGTATCACAAACCCATTCACTCTGGTGGAGCACGGTGGAGGCAGGGCTTGCAACGCTGGAATGTCCTCCTTCCTGGGACTCCTCTGCCTCTGAACTGAAGCACAGGAGAGGCTGCAGGTCAGGCTAGTCTGCAGGGAGGTTTCCACTCACAGGGCATCACCCCTGCATTCTTTGCAACGGCTACCTTTTCCAAAGAACAAACCCATGATGCAGCCTGAAGCCCTTCCAGAATTCCCATTCCCTGGGCACAGGTCATGTATAATCCTCTGAATAAGGGAACCAGGAGTGTTACTCAGGCTGTTTGGGAGTTAGCTGTGTCTGAGCGCTGAGTGAGACACTCTAAGACATAAAGGCCATCCTAGCAAGGAACACCTGCTAAAGACAAGCACCAGGTGGGAGGCCTAATGAACTAAGGCTGTCCTACTAAGAAACTCAAGGCCAGAGACATCAATCACCATGAAAAACTGGTGTTGAATCCACCCAAGAGGAAAGCCTAAGGGAGGACAAGTGGGGAATATCAACACCTCTGCTGAAGCGGCTTGGGTCCAGCTCATGCTCCTCCATGAAAATGTATTATCATTATGTACTGCTTTAGCTAGCAATAAATCTTTTGTAATGTAAATCCTTCTGTATATCTCCACCTCGCTTGAATACATTCCTATGGGGACACAAGGACCGGGAGGGACTGGGAATTCAAAGCAGAGAAGGAAAGAACTGGGAGGATAACGCAAGCCTGGCAATGAGGCTAGGACTGCAGGCAGTCCTGAGACTCCACGTACTGGAAAGACTCCATAAACACACGGATACACAGCGACACAGTAAGTCTCAGTCCCCACACAATTTCCGAGACTTTCTCTGGAAAATGGAGAAACGTTCCAACGGCCATTAATGGCTCCTTATGAACAAATGCAAAGTCTTACTACTTGGACAGCCCAGCATGCGAGACTGGCAGATCTGGCATGAGAACAAAGACAGAAGTTTCCCCGCATCTCCCTGGTCCCTGACCCTTCAAACTCGAAGCAGACCCAAGCGCGGCCGGGAACGGGCAGGCATTCCAGCGCCGACCTCCTCTGGGCAAAGCCTGACTGAGGCAGCACAGGGCCAAAGGCCTCCAACTATGCGAAAACCTCAGCAAGTCCGCAGGTCATCCTCACAGCGGCATTCGGGGCCATCAACACGGGCCTGGCGTCTCTCCGCCCTGTCCCCACCCACCCACACCGGCGCTCTACACTGCACGCCCGCTGCGGGGTCTGCGTGGCTGCCGCTCCTCACGCGTCCCACACGCTCCACGCATGCGGACTCCAGCCTGTGTCTCCGCGCCTGCTCCTCCCTGACCCGCACTCCTGCCCGTGTCCTCCCGCGTCCTCGCTCGGTCCTGGCCCCTCACACCCACCCCAGTCACATCCACGGACAGACAGCGAGCGAGACCAACCGCCACAGCACAGGCACTTCCGGAAGAAGAGGCTTTAGTGGCGGTTCAGCCTTTGAGCCGATTGGCTGTGAATTCTCGCCCAGGATCTCGCGATGGCCGCCATTTTGCGAGACTACGTTTTCCAGAAGCACCTTCTCCCGTTCCCTCCGGAACTTCCGCTTCCGGTCGTCGAAGACGCTCCGGAGGAAGTTGAGGCGGGTCTTGTGCGCCCGTGAGTGTTCCCGGAGTGGCACTAAGTGGCGCTAAGCTGTTCAACTCAGTTCCGCGCTACAGCGTCTGCCACGTGCTTCCTCAGCGTCCCCCTGCAGCCCTCCCGCCTCCGCCGACAGCCGCGACCGGAGTCGTGGTTGTCGCAGGGGACCGGGACCGTGGGAACGTCCGCGCGCCGCGGCCTGCTCAGCTGTCGCGGGAACGTGTGTCCGCAGAGGTTCCGGCCGACAGTGAGGCGGGTCTGGCCGGAGGGCGCGGCGCAGACCAGCCCCAGCTCGCCCCGGCCTGCCCGCCCTTCTCGTCCACTGCGGCAGCCCTGCGCCCTCCGGGAGCCCCGCGGGGCCCATGGGACCGCTGCTGAGGCGCGCAAAGGGAGCTCAGGGCAGGCCGCAGACAGACGTCTGCGCGTCCAGGGCTGCCTCTTCCTGACAGCCCGCGTCTTCCCAAAGCGGAGCCGCAGACAGTAGACCAGGCCGGGTCCTGTCATCGCCCCCGAGGTGAGAATCGGGCTGTGAATGGCTTTCCTATAATGCCAACCTTGCTGTTTCTCTGAGGCCCCAGACAAGGAGCCTCTACAATCCAACACCAGTTTGGGGGTGAATTAACACCCCGAGAGAGCTGCAGCCCCTGAGCCCCACCCTGGCAGGCGTCAGCCTTCATTTAAGTGCAGCACCCCATGCGCCTGCAACTTCTTTCTGACCCTAATCCCAGGGCCCATCTGCAGGCTGCACAGCCCAGCATGAAGTAAGATCGTCTAAAATGGGAATCCCCGAGAAAAAACAGGGTTTCCAAAGCGTGTGATTGTTTCCGTCCAAAGGAATTTGACAACTAATGACCCGATTTAGTCTTTCAGGAATACTTTTCTTCACTTTAATCGATTCTAGTTTGATTTGTGACAGTTTTGGAAAGAGTAAGGCAACTATATTCATCTTACAACTCAGCAGACAGCAAGCACCAAGCACTGTGGTGACTGGCCACAAATAGCTGACATTTATCCCGCAGCAGGCTTGTGGCATGACTCCAGACAGCCCTTCCTGCCACCGACCCAGGTCTCTTCAGCCCCCGGGCGTCCTGCATTGCAGCGGCCAGTGGCCACAAAGTGTGACCGGCCTTTGCCTGGGGCCGTTGTTGTGCCAGCTACACGCAAACTAAAGATGCGTTGGGTACCCCGGGGCCTTTTAGGAAGCACGTGCAATTTAAAACATAGCTTCTCTACCCACACGGTAAGCTGACCCTTCATACTGTAACAGTGAAAGTCAAATGAAGGCCCAGGTACCAGCACCTTCCCAGCACCATCAAGTGGAGACATCCTGTCAGTCTGCTAGGACCTGTCTAGGTGCCTCCAGTGCATTTTGAAGAACCTCAAATAAGACTGAACCCCGACCCCATCACTACTGCAGCGCCCCACTGTGGTCTGGAGTCCCCACTCACAGGACACCTTGGAAAGGTGTAAGGACCTTTTAAACAATAGCCATGTAATATACACAGTCACCCCTGTGCCTTCTCCAGCTTTTCTTTCATTAATGTTGAATGTCATCTGAAAGTGCTCAAAAACACACACAAATGTGTAACTGGTGATTTAGGAGGGATCTGCTGTCGGGGCGACAATTTAGAGAAATGGGCCTCAGTTCTCTGTTCAAGAACATCACCTAGTACTTGTCGTTTCTCTGTGGGACACATGCAGGGGTCAGGTGAGGGGTCAGGTGTGCCAGCTGAAGACAGGGTGCCTGTCCGACATTGGCGAAGCAGCTGGACTCAAGACAAAAGGGAATCTGCCCTACTATTGAAGGGCCTTTTTTTGGCTAAATTTAACTGTGTTGTGAACAAAAAGGCCAACAAAGCACGTAAAGGGAGAAAGCACATTTTTTTTCACAAGACGCAAGAAGCTGTAGGTCTCACTGAGCTGATGCATCAGGAGAATTATTTTAAAAAGGAAGGTGCAGCAGGCAGGAAGAGAGAAGAGGAAGAGGCACTTGTTTTTATTTCATTGTTCAAACTGGTTGTTCTCCGTCACCCAGGACTCGAACCCAGGAGTATGACCAGTGCTCCTTCGGAAGCCACTGGGGCGTGCGGCCGTCAGTTTGCACTTTGTATTAAAAATAAGAAGTTTTGACGTTCTTTTAAGATGAAATATAATGCTGCCCTTGTGGAATAATGGGTGAATCAGATTCACAGTTCAGTCTCACAAAGGAGGAAACCAGATGTGTAAAACTCTCAGGAATGTCATACCCTGGGCAATCCAGCGCCCTTGTGACCTGCTGGGCTGCCCCACCCCGCCAGCCTCTCCACCAGCAGGCACGCCCCCTTGACCCTTCATCCACAGGGCCTGATTCCCACCTGCAAGCCCCTGCTGCTTCTGTCTGGGGTGGGGGATTTTTCCTTCTGTGCCGAGCTGTGCTGAAGGCTGGACTGTGTCCGTGGGATGGCCACTGTGTGACACACGGGAACAGCCAGATGACACTCCTCTCGTGCTCCCGCCATCATCTGACAGGCACTAGCATGAGCGGCACCTCCTGAGACTCACCCTCTTGAGTTCAGGTTCCTTTAGAGCACATTAGTCTGTCAAAAACAATTACCGGGATGTAGAGTCACGGCTTTCAGACATCTGCTCATGGGTGAAACCAATGAGTCCCCAGAGAAGAGCCCCTGGGTGGTCCTTCACCCCAGCAAAGACCAGCCGCTGCCCAGCCCCACTGCCCAGTGCATAGCGAGGCCAGCGGGCACACACCCCTGGCGGCTGGCTGAGTGGCACTGGGCCAGAGCAGTGGCATGCGGAGCCCGGCTCCCAACATCTGCCCCCAGAGGTGGGCGGTGGCTCTGGCCAGCAGGTGAGCACCACTGGCTGCCTTCACCCCTGGCGTGGCCAGCGTCACAGGTGTGGGTCCAGCGAGGGCTCTCAGACAGTCAGTTGTTGGCAGAAGTGGCCATAGGTGAACCATAGAGACCCATCGCTCCATTTGTGGACAGACATGTGACTCAGATAACTCCCATGTCACAAGCAGCATTCCTGGTTTTCCTCAATTAGTATGATCCTGGATTCTAACCCTGAGCATCAGAACAGAGGGCCAGGAGAGGATCCCAGGATGCCCCACACCATCTCCAGTGAGACTATGATCATTTAGAGGAGAAAAAACACGTATAAAAATGCACAGAACAGAAAACAAGCCTTGAAAACAGCGTTGGTTTCACTTCATGTGAAAGGGAATTGGAACGGGCATGCCTGTGGCTCAAGCGGCAGAGATGTTGGCATGTGGCCCACAGACAGCCCAAGGGCCAGGTTCCAGACTGGAGCTGGACTGAAAACCCAAATGATCACATAACTCACTGGAAGATATCCCTTCGTGCCCCGCCCTGCCCCCCCATTGCTTTCCGCCCTTACCCCTTCTCACCTGTCTTTAAAAAGTTAGAAGATGCTTCACTACAGTTGTTTCAGAAGAGTCACTGCCCACATGTCTTCCAACACTTTGTTCATACTGTCAAGGATCATTAAAACCTCAAATAACCTTTGATCCTGTAGTTCTAATCCCAGAAAAGCATTCTGAACTATAAAGAAAAAATTGTATCTTGAAAATGTCCCTTTTGGCGCCCCCTAGTGGAGCAGAGTTCGGGTCAGTAGCCGGGGGAGGAGCAGCCCAGACACCCCCTGGGTTGGAGTCCCAGGTCTGGGGAAACCACCAGTGTGAACAACTAAATAAAAATAAACGCCTCTTGCCCCTCTCTGCCTGCCTGCTCACCTTCATTCCTGCCTGCAGCTTTCCTTTATAAAAAATAAAAGTCTTGCAGTTTTCACAAGAGCCATATTGCCAACAGTGCAAATAAAAACAAATTGTATCTGAACTGTCCTTGGTTGAAGAAAGTCGTGTCTTATCTGGACAAGTGCAAAGAAAAAGTAAACTTGAGATTTCCTCCATGATGGCACCAGTGTCTGTGCAGTAAGTCAGCGCAGGGCCGGGTGTGGGACGTTGGGATGAAACCTGACGTGGCCGTGTGTGGACAGTGCTCAGCTCCTGGTGGGAGGGACCCGCTCTGCCCGCCTCCCAGACTGCAGGCCCCGTGAGGACGCTGCCTGCCTGACCTCACCCTGGCATACAGTGGAAGGTCATCCAGAGGACCGTCTTCCCTGAGAACTGCTTAGACCACACCCTGCCAGATCCGCAGTGGGTTTAACTCCACCAACCGCTTCAAATAAGCGAAAGGCCCCGGTGCACCAGCCAGGTGCCTGCAGGGATGTTGGCGTGCTCACACCTCACACCCGCCCTCCCCTTGGGGGCTGCCCCACGGACCTGACCAGACTGGCAGATGAATGTGTGACAGCAGGCTCCCACAGGGCGGGTGGGGGCCGAACCGAAGTGATCCCAGAGCCCCGGATTCTGTGCTCTGGAGGGCAGGACCCGCCATCCACTCTCCTGACCGGAAGGAAACCAGGGGCTCCTGCAGGCCCACGCACTCCGTTAATCTGCTTCCCTCCCTCTATCCCAGGCCGTCCTCTCCAGCCTTGTCTTCCATGAAGGTTGGCCATGGAGCATCTGTCGAAGGAGGCCCTGCAGCTGGTGTCCCTCAGCTGTCAGACCCCCATTAGCCACCGGAGTGAGTCACTGTCGACTGTCCAGGGGCCCCGGAAGCTGCGTCTTGATGGGCCCATTCTGGGAGGGGCTGATAAGAGTGGAGTGTGTCCCCACCCCCAACAGAAGTGTCCCTCCAGAAGACTGTCCCCTCAGGGCATCATCCTCCCAGATCCGTGTTCCCCTGCTGAGATGTTTGCTGGCCTTGCTGGGTACACCGCACACACGGAGCCATGTCACGGCCTTGTCTGTGTCTACCACCACAAGCATCCTGCCCAGACCTGAGCAGCTGCCCCTGGGCAGTGTCCCTGAGGCCCCGGCCCCAGTACCAGCCATGGCCAGCCCCCATTCCAGGGGTAGCACCCCTCCGTGCATCCTGGCAGCATCCGCTCAGATGGGGTTGGGAAGCTCCAGCACCGTCTGAAAGCTCCCTGTAAGGTCGGCCCCTTAGAGCCCAGAAGGAAAAGGAGGAAGCGGGACAAGAGGACCATCGTCCAGCCTGCACCTCTCTTGCAGACGGGCACAGCTCAGGGGCCAGGAGGGGCCACCCACGGACCCAGTTACAATGGCGGTCCCATGCTGTCTAAGGATCCTACATAGCGGCCCTGTGGAACCCCTGCCCTGGGCTCCTGCTCCCAAGGAGCCGTGGGGGCCCAGGCCTGCAGCTCTGGAACCAAACCCAAGATGGTGGGCTGAGGAGGCCAGGGCAGCTAGCCTGACCCGGAAAGAAGTCCCTGGTCTCCAGAGACATCCCCAGGAAAGCCCAAGTCAAGAGGACAGCCCAGGAGCCAAGGGGAGGACCTTCCCAAGACACATCGCTCCTGGGACAGGGCCCCCAGCAGCTGCCCGTAGGCAGCAACGCCAGGCCAGGCCGGGGATCCCTGAGGGGGATGAGCGCTCTCGCTCACCCAGAGGCGAGTGCTGGCTGCCCCACAGAGGAAGGTAAAGGGCCCGAGTCTCTCCCTCCTACCCCCCAACCCCCTTCTCATTCAGAAGTCCCAAGATAATATTGGAAATTGGCTTGAAAATAACATCTATGCGTGCTGGTTGCCACAACGGGATACCGCAGACTCGGTGGCTTCACACAGATTTCCTTCACCTCACGATCCGGGACCTTGACCCAATGGACGGGGTCTCCAGCTGCCTCCCCTGGGTGGCCGGCCCACGTCTCACCGCCCTCCGTTCTTACGGACACTGCCCGGCACGCAGGCCCGGTCCACGCTCATTTCCTCTGTGAATGCTCTTTTCCAAACATGGTCAGGCTCACAGCTGCTGGGAGCCGGTGCCTCCTTCGGGACATGGTGTCGACGCCCCTTTCCTGTAGGGAGTCTGGCATAGCGTTTGTTAAACATGCTGCGGGGGCCGGGGGGGCAGGGGCGCTGACATCTGTCGGAAGAATGGGGAGACGGCACATACAAGTTTATTTCAATGTGTAAAATCAAAATTCCTGCAATAAAAAAACACCCAGATTCAAAGATCAAAAATCTCAGATTTCGAAAGACAGATATTCGCGGTCTTCATCCCATCCACGCTGCCTCCAGCGTGCACACCGCCTGCTCAACCTAACAGCCTTTAAATCAACACACTTTTTGTTTGTAGTGATCAGGTCTGATGAGCTAGCTGGCATCTCCCACCCCCGCGACAATAAATCCCTAACAACTAGTTAAACGCTCCCGGCTGCTGAGCAGATGCTTCTCCTGCACACCCCGCGAGTTCCTGACTATCCTCCCTCAGTGCCAGGGTCGTGTCCCCCAGGGAGCTCTGGGGCAAGAGTGATGCAAAATTAAGTGTTTACAGGGCATAGAGTGGATGGAAGGAGAATATATTTATTAACTTAAAGATTTTAAACATCTCCTGCTTTCAAATACAGAGATCCCCTGTGAGCACGAGCACAGTGACGGGAAGGAGCTGGCCTGTGGGGAGGTGGTGCCGCCCCAGCCCAGTCTCAGCATAAGGTGGGGCTGGTGTCCCTCTGCTCTCCTCCCCTGCAACAGAGCACCGATGGCCCCGCGAGGGCCCAGAGCAGGCGCAGGGCTCTGGGTGCCCCACTCCAGCTGCAGCTGCCGCTCTGACAGGGATCAGGGGACACGGACTTAATCAAGAAAGGGATTTATGACAAAAGCATTAGGCCTTGCTGCGTTCACTGCATCGGCTCCCTGGCCATGGCTTCCCACTCTAAACTTTCCTGTTTTTCTCTTTTTATTAAGGAAACTGCTTTACAAAATAGTGCGTTTCAGACGTGCAGGTCCCTCTTCATCCAATGCGTGATCACCGCCATGCCCACCACACTCCTGATGCCCTCCACACTGCCCGAGACCCGCTACCTTTCTACGCCCGCCTTCACGGCCCTGCCTCTCCGTCGCGTTGGCGTGAAAGCCCCACACTGGCTGCGGCCCGGTCCCCGGAAGCCTCAGTGTGACACGAAGTTCAGCACAGTGCTCAGCTCTCCACGGGGAAGTGCTCACGGCGGCCCTGGACGGGGCTGAGCACAGGCGGCACCGCGGGAGTCACCAGACGCAGCTGGCAATTGCAAATAGCAGACGTCGTGCAAACACACCGACACAGCCCCTGAGAAGGGCCAGGCCCTTCTTGACATCAGGGTCTCGTCCTCAGGGACGTGGAGCTCCCAGGAAACCCTTCCTGCTGGCCCCAGCAGAAACGGTCTGTGGGCCAAGCTGTCTAGGCTGAGACCCCTTCCCTCTTCACTGCCTGGGGAGAGCACCTGCTCCTTCTGACTCCGCCTCCCCTTCCTCTTCAGGACTGAGTGGCGCCCCCAGCAGCCCCTAATGTCCAGTTGACTGAGGAGCGGGGAGTGGACAGAGGTCCAGTGGAAGCCTGAGCCTGATTCTGATTCTTCTGCAGCCAGTGACCTGTTGACCTCGATGCTGTTGTCTCCTCCCGTTTCCGCCGCCCAGCACCATGCCCATCGCTGCGGTCAGCAGGCTGTAGTGCGCCCACGTGGTGTATCCATCAGCGCAGGAAAAGCTCTCCACTGACGCTGACATTGAGCAGGTGACATCGAATGCACCACTAGACACAGACACGCTTGGTTCCTGTGCTCCAGCTCCTTCTCCTAAATGTAACAATTCAAAATGATTTCAAAAATGTCATACAAGATTGTACATCATTAACAAATATGATCAAGCAGCTGTCTCCTGATTAGCCACATGAAGATGTCTACTTGGATTCTTTGTTTTTATGTTGTTTTTTTTTTTTCCTAAGAGAAAGGCAGGCAGGAAGGGCAAGAAGGAAGAAGGACTTTTATTTATTTGCTCATTTTTTATTGTCGCCCCCGGTCTCAGGTCATGAGTGCAGGTGCGTGAGCCCCGAGGCCATGCCAATTCTTTCCTTTAAGAGCAGCTGCAGCACGTCAGACCTCTCCCTCCTGGCCACAGTCTGTGGGCTGAATTCAGAAAAGCCCGTGTGAAACCCAGCTTATCCCAGAAGACGTCTACTGAGAAAATAGCATATGAACGCAGTATCTGCTCCCCTGTGCCTGTGGGAAAACTTGGGATTCGCTGCACAACTGGAACATGGAACCCCAAATATTTGCCAGTGGCCAGTGATGCATTCTAGAAAGTAAATCACATTCTTGAAAACTTCACTCAAGGAGAGCACCACCCGGGGGCGGGCGAGACAAAACGACCCCACCGAGCGAGCGAGACCCCAGCACGGATGGGAAGCTCTCACAGGAGACGTCATGGGTGACCCCAGAGTTATGCCAGACACAGGCGACCACGTAGTGTTTGACTCCGTGTATGTGCAATGGATCAAAGCAGAATAGATTGGTGTTTTTTTTTTTTGGAAAAGTGCAGGCAGGATGAAGGAGAGCAGGTGGGCAGACAGACGGGGAGAGAGGAGGAGGAAGCACTTGATTTATTCTATTTAGTTGTTCATCTTGGTTGTGTCTCCCAGCTCTGGGTCACAAACCCCGGTCCTTACAGGCAGCAAGCAGACAGGTGTTGCCTGGAGCTGAGGAGTGGGGAGTCACAGCGACAGGCATGAGGGTTTTTTCAGAGGGATTAAGATGTTCTAAAACTCATTTATGGCTGCAATGCTTACTTAAAGCTGCTGTGAAGCCTGTGAATTGTACATGGGAAAATGGGTGAATTTTATGATCTGTGAAATGTACCTCAATAAAGCTGTTTAAAAAAGGGACTTTGGACCTTCCTGGCTCAGTAAGGAGAAGCTGTTGGCACACGCTAAAGCTGCAGCCCTGACGGCATTTCAGGAACAGGCACAGGGACATGGGGGGATGCCGAGGTCTCACTCTCTTCCTCTGATGTGGGGCTGCAGGCGGCGGGAGGTGGGGGGGCAGAGCAGCCACATGCCAGCAGGGCTCACCCAGGGCAGCACTGTGGTGCACTCTCCCAGCACCGCCGCAGCGCCTGTCCCAGCCACACAGGACACCACTCCACTTTCACCAGCTGTCACCACGAGGACAGGCCACTGCTGCCAGGCCTGAGCCACACAGACTCCAGGACCAAAATAGCAGTCAGGTGACCGCAGCTGGCTCTTGCCTCCCCCAAAGGCTTGCCGCTCAAGAGTCGCGGGTCTCTGTCTGGAGCAGCAGCCCTGCGCCATGAGGTCACTGCTCTGTGTCTCAGCCGAAGCCCTGGTGTCTCACCCCCAGGTGGCCCAGAGGAGCCTGGACTGCGTGGCCCACAGCCTCTACCCGCTCCTGTTCAAGGTCAGCTACCTGCTGGAGCAGGCAGAGGTGACCCGCCTCCTGCTGGAGCGCTGGCCGCTGACGGAGTTCCGACTGGGCGCACTGCTGGGGCCGAGCGCCGACCACACGGAGGACCTGCGGGACCGGGCCTGCCGGGCCTGCCTGCAGGCCTGCGTGCAAGGGCTCGCCGACCACGTGCTCCGGGGTGGGGCTCGGCAAGGGCTGCGGATGGTCGATCTCACGGGCATCAAGGACGTGCAGGTGCAGCGGTGTCCCTGCGGGCGGGCGTTGGGCAGGTGGGGGCGCACGGAGCTGCTGGCCCGGATCTGCTGCCAGCTGCAGGCAGAGGCCGGAGCCACCCAGTGGCCCGTTCAGGTCCTGGCTGATGTCTTCGTCACGGAGGGCAACTTCGAGGTGGTGGCGCAGGCCCTGGGGCCCACCGGGCCCGCTCCGCTGCGCGTGCACTGTGTCTCCTTCCGCGCGGACAGCCTGGGCCTCAGCCGCCTCCTGCACGTGCTGCGCCTGGCGGGGCCCAGCGAGCTGCGCCGCCTGGAGGTGGTGCACAACGTTCGGCTGCACGCCGGCCACGTGCAGGAGCTGCTGGCCCAGCTGCGCTTCCCGCAGCTGACTTCGCTCACGCTGCCTGCCAAGGCCTTGGAGGCGCCCCCCGCCAGCACCCGGTCCCTGGCCGGCGAGGACCCGCTGCTCGCCTCCGTCGCCTGGGAGCTCAGCCAGCTGAGCCAGCTCACAGAGCTGAGCGTGGCCTTCTCCACGCTGACCGGGAAGCTCCGGCTGCTGCTCGGGTGAGTCCAGGTGGCTGTGGGGTCTGCTCGAGCCCTTTGCCCCGCGGGGCAACATGGGTCCCCGGCGGGGTCTGACGAAGACTCAGTGGGACCACAGAAGGGAACTGCAAGGCGGACTCTCAGGCTAGGGCGGCCTGTGCGCCCAGCAGCCTGCCTCTCCACAGGCGCTGGGGTCTCGGGCCCAGAACTCCCTGAGGGAGCCCCGTCTTGTGCCCCTATCGCCACTGTGATGGCAGCACAGTGCCCACTGGGCCAGAGAACTGGCACTCAGGGCTCTGGGCGCACAGCTGGATGCCCCACGATTCCAGGTCGCAAGGAAGAAGGACTCTGCACCTTTATAGACTGTGGGGAGAGGGCCCACCTTGTCAGGAGGGTAGGGGTCCCTCCCCAAAGAGAAGCTCCAGAACACAGGTCTCCCAGGTCAGCTGTCAGGTCTGCCATGTGACCTCTGTCCGGAGGCTGTGGGTGGACGTGGGCCAGCTGTGAACAGCACAGGTAGTGAGGTATCAGGCTGCACCTGAGTGGAGAATTCAAATGGATGGATGTGGGCCTGAGAAAACATGAAGCAGATAGTTCACCATATTCAGGGCCGGAGAACCACCCTGGGCCAGGCTGCGGGCGTGGGATGGGTGCAGGAGCTCCGCTCCCGGCCCAGTCCCACACGTGCCTCCTGCAGGGACACCTCCTCTGCCCACCCACCCAGCTGCGCCCAGGGCCCCACACCCATGTGCACCTCTCCGGGCCTCCCTCCTGAGCGCCGTGCTGCCAGAAGTGTCCCAGCTGCAGGTGGGAGAGTGCCTGACTGGGGTTCCAGAAGGGCCCAGGGGAGGGAGGCTCTGCTGTGGGAGTGGGCACAGCTGAGTCCATGCAGGAGGGAGGTGGCATGCAGGCGGGGGGTCTGGACACTCTGGGCACAGCCCACTCACCCGCTGGCTCTTCCTGACGCAGAGCGTGTGCTGGGAGGTCAGGGCCTCTCAGAGTGGCCCCAGGCTGCACTAGGCTCGACAGTGGGCTCCGAGGTCCCCCTTCACTCCCAGGGACAGGGCCCACTCACAGGCCTCACTGACCCACCTTCAGGACCCACTCCACAGAGACCTGCAGTGTGTCCGGCCTGTGTCCACAAACAGTTCATTCTGCAAGCTGAGGGCAGGTCAGACCCGTCTCTGGCTAAAGTCACCTCTTCACTGCACATGGCCACACCATGGTCTCTGGCACTGACCCGCAGCCCTGCATTCCAATGAAGCTTCCTTTATGGGCCCTGAGGTTCCACCTGTCACAAAGCCCTGTTCTTCTTTTGACTTATTCAACTTTGTTTTTGGGTTTTTTTTTTTTTTTTTTTTGTTTTGAAGGAAAGGTGCTGGCAGGAATGCAGGTGAGTAGGCAGCCAGGCAGGCAGGAAGAGAGGGGAGGAACATTTATTCATTTCATTTAGTTGTTCATCTTGGCCGTCGTCAGGGCAGGGTCTGGAACTACTCTGGGTACTTGCCAGTAGGCCACCCGGGCGCGCTGTGTGCACGCACTTACCAGGGCGCCATCCGGGTGCTCAGACTGAGGGCCACCGGTGGCTTGGGCCCTCCCAGCGGCCCTCTGACCCCGGGCTCCTGCCGGGGCCTCATCTCACCTGGGCTGTTTTCCGCCCTGCAGCCCCCTAAGAACCCCGCTGAGAGCGCTGGACCTGGCTAACTGCTCCCTGAACCACGCGGACATGGCCTTCTTGGCAGACTGTGTCCACGCCGCCCACCTGGAGGTGCTGGACCTCAGTGGGCACAGCCTGGTGGCCCTGTACCCCGCCACCTTCTACAGGCTGCTGGGCCGGGCCGCCGCGACGCTGCGGGCGCTCACGCTGGAGGAGTGCGGGCTGGAGGACGAGCACGTGAGCCTGCTGACGCAGGCGCTGGGGCCCTGCCGGCGGCTGGCGGAGCTGCGGCTCCTGGGGAACCCGCTGTCCGCGCGCGCGCTGCGGCGCCTCCTCGCGGCTCTGTGCGCGCTGCCGCGGCTGCAGCGCGTGGAGTTCCCGGTGCCCAAGGATTGCTACCCCGAGGGCGCGGCCTACCCGCAGGACGAGCGGGCCCTGGCCACGTTCGACCAGCGCAAGTACGACGCCATCGCCGAGGACCTGCGCGCCCTGCTGCTGCGCGCCGGCCGCGACGACGTGCAGGTCTCCACGCCCCTCTTCGGGAGTTTCGACCCCGACATTCAGGAAACAAGCCATGAACTTGGAGCTTTCCTGCTGCAGGCTTTCAAGGCCGCCCTGGAAAACTTCTCCCGGGCGCTGAAGCAAACGGACTAGGTCCTGGAACCAGGCTTTGTGCGCGGGGAGCCGTGGCCGGAGCTGGTCGGCACCAGCGTGCGCACCGGGGCCTCCGGCTGCGGCCCGAGGAGGCGGGAAGTGCGCGGCCGGCTGGCCGTGGAGCACGGGGCGCCCGCGGAGCACACTGCCCAGCGCCTGGAGGCCAGGCTTGCCCGCCCCTGTTGGCTTAAGTAACAGCTGAAATACGGCCACAGACGAAGCTTTGGTTTTGAGTCAAGTTTCAGGGTCCATCGGGGAGGAGGCAAAGCCGTGGTGTCACCTGGTGACCAACCGAGTCCCCAGCACCGAGAACCAGATTCAGTTTTGCGTTCTGGGGAGGCCTGGGGGGCACAGAGGAGGGAACGCAGCCTCCATCCCAGGTGAAGGTGAGGCGGGAGTGCATGTGCTTTGATGTCTGGGTGGAAATTTTATGTGAGAAATGCAAGGACTTAAGGTAGGTGTAGTTTCTTTTCTCGGTGGACTATGATTTCGGCCTTTGGTGTCTGCTCCGGGCTGGATTCCCCGTCTGGGGTGCCCCCAACCCAGCTGACTTCCTGTGCCCCAGGCTGCTGCCTGTGCTCAGCCCCTCCCACCGATTACGGAGCTCAGGGCCTCCTGCCCCGGCACATCCTGGGCCCTAAGGCGCGTGGTCTGCTCAGGCCGCGGTCCTCCGGGGGTCACTGGGGTCTTCGCTGGAGGACTGGCTGCTACCTGGCGGGTCACCTGTGGACCTGGTTTCTGCCAGATCTGAGTGGTGCAGGCGCCGGCATGAGCAAAGGTGAAGGGTGGTTACCCGGTGAGATTTAGTGTCAACACAGTTAAGAGTTTTTGAAAAGAATGTGTGTGAATATTAAACATATTCTCAAAGTATTTTCTAGTGTTTGATGCAAATACTCCGCCCACCAGGGCAACTGGGGTCGTGAGTCATCCAGCCCAGCTCCGTGGACCTGACTCCAGTGCTCCTCTGAGCCCAGCTCCTGCCCGTGTCTCTCAGCCCGACTGGCTCCTGTGCCTTTGAAAGGCCCGGGAATCCCCCAGCGTCCCTGGGCTCTTCCCCGCCGGTATAACCATCACATTAACAGACAGTGGGAGGAAAAGACATCGATGCTCTCTGGGGACTCTACATGCATGTAGGTTTTAAGCAAATGGAGTGAAATAAAGGCTTACACCGACCTAAGGAGTGGGATGCGGCTGGGGTGCAAGGGGAGAGGAGACACTCCCATGATGAAAGGGCGACCCAGTGACAGAGCCGAAGGTCTCTGATGAGGCTGTTTCTGGAAATGAACTCATTCATGGGCACCTACTCTGAGGGGACAGCTTCTCTCCAGACCTCAGAACTGCAAATGTCTGGGTGCCAGACACCAAGGTGACATGTCTTGTGAAGAACACACCTAAACGTTTTGGGGGTAAATGCTCTACCATATAGCTCAGGCTCTCTTAAAAAGGTTGTTTTGGTAAAAACTCTAAGTCAGGGCGGAAGCCCCTGTCGGCATTCATCCACGAACCAAGGGAGTGAAAAGGTTTCTCCTGAGCCCGCAGGGCCCCAACTATTTGGCTTGAAACAGTCCCGTTCAGGTGCGTCACCTGTCCCCCCAGTTGTCCCCCACCCCTCTCCTCACACAAAGGCTGTCCCAGCGTGCCTTGGCAAGGGCTGCCCAGGGCCACCTTCCTCCTGCCTCCGGGAAGCAGGGACGCCCACTGACAGGGCAGCGCTGGGGAGACGGCCTCCTCTCCAGATGGACCCGAGCTCAGGCACACAGGTTTGCTGTTATGGGCAGCTCTTAGAAAGGTGGGCATGGAACAAATCTGAAATGATTTGACTCTGAATAGCAGGTAGGTTCCACCATTTGTGGAATTCCTTGGAGGGACTCGCCCGCTGGGTGGACAGCCAACGAGGGCCCGGCCGGTGTGTGGCTGGGAGAGAGAACCCTGGGCTGCTGCAGAGGCCATGGCCTGACTGGGGCAGTGTCTGTGGGTGGTGGCAGTTCCCCACCCGAGCCCAGAACAACCAGTCACAAAGCGCAGAGGGTTTTGAAGACCTGGCATGCTGGGACCTCGGCTTCTGAGTGCCCACAGCCGCGTCCGCTTCTCCCAGAGGCCTGTCCCCTGCCCTGTGTGCCACCTAACACCCAGAGGTGGACCTGCCTGCCTGATGACGCCTGTGCCACCCAGTGGCTTCATCCTGTGAGTCCTGGCCCCTCACTCAGGCACAGTGGACGAGATACCTGCTGTGTGGGGCGCCAGGATGTGGGCCCCCCGCTCCTGGACTCCTGGTGCCAATGATGGACACGCGATGTGGGGAACGATACGGGAAAAGCTTACTTTAGATAATCAGTGCTTGGCAGTGAACAGAAACCTTGGCGTGTCGGGCTCGACTCCAGCGATCAGGGCTGAAGGGAGGGGCTGCAAAGGATTGAGAAATAGAAGGAAAGCAAGAAACAGACTAAAATAGCAAGAAAGCGGGGTCAGGGGTAAACTATCTGGGATCTCTGCCCCAAATTGCTACCCCCTGACTTCTCAAGTATTTGTCTTTACAGGAGGCAGTCATTTATAGAAAAAATGCAAGAAGTGAATCAGCCATTCTAACAATGTTTACAGTGATTTTACATTTAAAAGGTTTAGGATAACTATCTAGCTTCTAGGCTTCTTCCCGAGCCTCAGCTGGAACAAACACCTCCCCACCGAGGTTTTCCTCACTGGGCGGCCTCGGGTTTTCCACTTGCCTGGGTAATGGTTTTACTCTGCTTTGGCTTCACATATCCAAACTCTGCTTCCTCTGTATTGATCCCAGCATTGGTGCCTGGAATGCCAGGTGCCGGCAGCCAGGAAAACCTTGGTGGAGGGGTTTCTGGTAACTTGTGGATCCAGCCAGACCACGAGCTAAGACCTTTCGGGTGTAACCTCAGCTACGTAAACAACAATTGTAAAAATAGTTGATTTACACCTTGTGCTTTTTCAAAGAACAACTTCCTTATGTAATGACAATAAATACGCAAGGAGTCAGATACTGGGGTGACAGTCCTTAGAGGCGGCTCATCCCGACCCCGCTTTCATTCTTAGTTTCTTGTCTTTCTCGGTCTTTCACGGCCCCCTTCCTTCTTCCGTCTCCCGGACAGGAATCCCACAAGGACCTCCGACTGGCACTTGTCCGCACTTCGCAAGCGGTCACAGCTCTGGAGGCCCGCCCAGCTGGGCCATAAGGACTCACGTGACTTGAGGTTTCCTTCTCTCTGGAGGCCGAGGAGCTGTCCAAGCTGTCAGTCCAGTGTCTTCATGTCCATCACCCTGACAAGATGCCAAGGGCTGCGCCACGCCTGGAGTCACGGCTGGCCTATGAAGCTGGTTTTCCTGAATCGATGTCCTCGAGAGGACGAACAAAGACTCTCCTCTGCCCCAATGTGCCCAGCTCCACAGCACGGGACCCAGTGGCCCCCCTTCCACAGGTGCACAGAACAGACTGCGCGGGCGCAGGGCTGCGCGGCCTAGGAGCCGAGAACAGAGCTGGCTGCAGGGAGAGGCCGGTGCTGTTGCTTAGTTGCCATTTCTGGTTCCTCTCTGAGGTCCGGTCTGCTTGACTGCCTGTCCCTGTCACAGCTCAGTGGGCCTGTGGCTCCACACATACGAGACTGGAGTCACACACCTAGCTAGGAGTCTTTCATGCCTGAAGTTTTGGGTGTTTTGAAAGGAAAGCTGCAGGCAGGAATGAAGGTGAGCAGGCAGGCAGGAAGAGAGGAAGCGTTTTACGTTTATTTCGTTGTTTGCACTGGCTGCCCGCCTCTCCCAGCTCCCTGGGCCCAGGACTCAAACCCAGGGGTGTGGCCTGGCTCCTTTGGAGGCGACTGACCCAACCGCTGCTCCACCAGGGTGCACCTCAACCTTGAATTTTAACAAAGGGGAAAAGGCATGGTTACCAAATGACGTGACTGATTTACAGAATCACGCGTGCTTGTCATTTCGTTCCTGGGACATGTCAGTCCCTGTGCGCTCCAACTGCGCTCCGAAGCAGAGCACCCAGAGGGCACTGTCGCAGCCATTAGAGAGCGAACCCACACCCCGCCACGGCCTTCCTTTTTTAACTCCCTGCTGCCTCATCCACAACTGATACCCCAATCGATCAAACCCAACACAAAACCATCACCCCTTCACCCACAACAGGGAGACAGGCTGCCGCCCAAACCCAGACGTGCAGGAGCCGCCCAGACCGTGGCCTCTGGAGGTCCTGCCGACGAGCGTGGCCCGTGGCTGGTGTGGGGACACCTGGATCCCAAGGGTTCCCGCCATCACGCCTAAGAACAGCTCCCTGAGCCTGACTTTGCACGTTCAGTCTGAATGCCCACATTTCTCCGGGGAGCCTGGGGTCTGGGCGGCTGCCAGGCAGACGCGCCACTGTGGCAGCACCCAAGGGACTGGTGCCACCTCCAAGGAGCCCGCCCCCGGTCGTCACAGCCATAGGTTAGGGAAGCGGCACCTCCTTGTCCCTGTGCTCCGTGTGCTGTGCCCTTGCCATGTGGGGGAGCTCAGCCACGACCTCCGGCAGGCCGCCGAGCCGGGTGGTCTAGGGACCCTGAGCGGGCTGGGCTGACAGCGGTGGCAGGCCCGAGACTGCACCAGGGCGAATGAGCAGTCCGTGCAGAGCAGGACACAGGCCGAGTCGCGTTCACTTGGTGAAAAATGCGGCAGGTGCACCTGCTGCCCTGGAGTTTGTGGGTAAAACGGACACCACCCATGTGAACAGCTAACGAAGAACCACACAGCGCACTGCTCTCTTCAGTGGCAGATATTTTTATTGTTCTGAGAAAGGCCTGTGTAGTGAACAGACACCGCCAATCCCAAACACAAAGTCGGCGTCAGGTGGACACAGGGCACCCCATCTGAGAAGCGTGGTGACAACACAAAACGGGACAACATGGCTACTTCCAGGCGTCACCTGTTGGGCAGCTGAGTTACCTGTAACTCCTAATGCAGTTTCAGCAGCGAGCGAGAGCAATAATCTGAGAAAACAGATTAATTTAGGGAGTGATAAACACAGGATAACTGGGCTTGAGGCTCACTACTGTCTATGACCCAGCACTAGGGGACAAAGTTAACTGCTCTGCATCAGAAACCTGGACAGCGCTTCCCAGGAACCCTGGGCTGAGGCCTCCCGCCCTGCTCCGGAGGGGCGCCCAGCGCAGGAGGAGCCCGAATCCGACCCCGAGTCCGAGCAGCTGTCTCCTCTCACTTTTCGAGTATGGCTTTCTCAACCCTCTGAAACTTTTTCAGTTCGACAATCAGCTCCCAGTACTTGAGATAAAGCCACATCAGCCGCCCATTCTGGCGTTTGTTGGTATTCCAGACATCCCCACAATAGGTGTCGTGCTTGAATATGTCGGTCAGGCCCGCCGCCATGTCCAGGTCAGCAGCAGCCGGGTCAGTGGATGCTCGGGCCAGCAAGGTCTTCTCAAGCTGCAGCCGCCGGCTGCGCGGGAGCAGCAGGCTGCAGTAGATGCTCTGCCGCTCCGCCAGCGCGTCCTCCAGCTCCCGCAGCAGGAGCCGGGCTCGCCTCTGGCCAGCCTCCTCCTTCCCCAGGCGGCGCAGGTAGGCGCTTCTCAAGGGCTCCAGCTGCCCCTTCTCTCGCAGGACCTGCGCTCGCTCCTGCTCCAGAAGCTTCTTTTCTTCTACCAGCTTGCGCCCCTGAGAGATGAGGGCTTCGCGATAGCTCGCTGTCCGGTTTTGCTCCTTTTCCAGTTCCAGCGACAACTGGGCGACTGCGCGCCGGTTTTCTGAGATCACAGCGTGGTACCTGGCCTCCAGGTCCTGCTGGAAGGCAGCCGTCCTCTGACGGAGAGCCTCTCTCTCTCTCTCTATTTCTTTCTGGGACTCCCTGGACCAAATCCAACCTGACGTGAATAAGAACATACGTAAGGAAATGTTGAGCATTATTAGAGCGAAGGACAGCATTTCAGTAAGACTCGAGTCCCGAGAAGTGCAGAAAGATTGCTTCGGACGAGACGTCCTGATGGTACAATCAGGACAGAGCCCCCACGGGGCGGGTGAGACTGCTGCTGACAGCAGTCTCTAACCTCCTGGCAGGGCGAAGCGCCACGCCTCCTGGCTGCCAACGGCAACGAGCCAGCATCAGCACGGTCACTTCGAGCGTCGGGCCAGGCTTAGGGAGCTGAGGAAACCGGCAGCCTGGACACCAGCCGCGCAAACAGCTGAGGTCCAGATGCGCGCCCAATTCTGCCATCGAATGAGGTGGAGGAAGAAGTTCAACCTCGAGACAGTCTCCCTGCCCCCATAGTAGACCGTGCGCCCCCCAACATGGCAGGGCATGGGAGGTAGGTGGGGAGGCTCCGTGCTCCAGTGAGAAAGCCAGGGCCCTGGACTGAGGACAGCGTAAGAGGGTCGGACAATCCAAATCAGCCGGCCAGGAGGCCCTGGTACGTGTGTCGCCCGCCTCGAGGGGTGACTGCTCTCTTCAGAAGGCAGTGGGGATGCTCTCACTGTGCAGGAGACCCACCTCATTCTGAGCGACGCTCTTGCTTAGTAATTAGGAAACCGAGGGGCGACTAGGTGCTGAGGCCGTTCTCAGAATAACTCAATCCGCCCGCACCAGCCAACAGCAGCATGGATTTGAAAAAGGGTGTTGAGCACTCTTCACAGCCCAGATCGAAAAGCCGCCACAACAGTGTCTTGACTGAGAGCTTTATTCAGGCCTCTGCGTAAGGCAGCCGGCAGCTCTTGGACAAGGTTGCTGCCCACCCACCCGCTTTCTCCAGCTGGGTGGAGACTGGTCCACACCCATCTAGAAACCACAAGAGCGCTCACTGCCCACCGGGTGCTGTCCCCGGCCGCTCAGGGGTCACACTCAGGTTCGGACTGTGTGGCGGTGTGGACAGCACTCCCCAGGGTTCTCCAAGAGCCTGAAGGCCACTCCCTGGGAGCTGCTGTCACTCAGTCCTGAGTGTGAAACTCAACTCCGCCTTCCTCAACTATAAATAGCCTCTAGTCCTACTTCAGCTACATACAAATTCAAAGTCCACGTCAGCTCATCTCCTTTTGCCAAAGGGTTTGCGGGCTGGGAGCTAACTGCAGAGAGTTTGCAAGGCACTGCGGCAGCAGGGAGGCGGTAGCACGGTGGAGGGGCTGAACAGTGGGGGCAGGCTGAAGCTGGTGGACAGGTCTTCTAGGTAGAAGGAACAAGGTCGTGTGCGAGACCTTCTGAAGTCACAGGGCTCTGTGAGGAGAGGCGGGGCAGACGTGAGTTAGCAGGCTGGGGAAAAGCCTGATGGGCCTGGCAGTGCAGGAGGGCAGAGGGGACAGCACGGGATGGGGGCAACAGGCCAGTCTCCGTGTGACCAGATCAGAGCCGTGCGGCTGCACCACAGGGAGGCCTGCTGAGCCATGTGCAGGACAGAAACCGGGGCCCCAGCCCCACACCCCTGAGTGTGAGCTGTGACTCTGGCAGATACAACACCAGGGTCCATGTCGGGAGGCACAGAAAAGAGAAACAGGATTCCTGCTTTGGGGGAAATGGAATGTCCCTCTGCTTAGAAGCAGAAACCCCAACATCGCCAACTGAACAAGCGCATGGTGACTCAAAAGTGAACAGCAGGCCGGCCAGCGGGGACCTTGGAGCCAAGACACCACATGGCGGTGAGGTCCCAGCTCAGAGGCCCCAGATATGCCAGCAGGGTCAGCCTTTGACTGAAAGCCCAGCAGAAGTCTGCTCTCTCTGGTCAAAGGTCTAGGAAGGGCCGAGCCAGACAGAAACCTTTAGACCCTAACCTCTCTACTTGCGCCAATAACATGAAACAAGGAACTAGAGAAACTTCATTTTTGCTGGTTACTCTGTGAACCACAAAACCCCGGGGGTCTCCGCTTTCTCGATAATCCTCTGGCTGTGAAACAGAAACCTTAGCCCAGTAACACCTTGGCTGGAGGGGTTTCTGTGAATCTGCTGAGACCTAGAAAGAAGTTAAATGTCAAACAAGATAGCTTAAGACGTTTAGGGTGTGACCTCTACTTATGTGAACCCTTTATGATAACCACTTGTTAAACTTAAGAAGTTATAAATACCCTGTGCTATTCGGGTTTGGGACCACATGATTTGAGTGTTTTATTCCTTACAGTTGCTGTTAATAAATCTCCTCCTAAAATTAATAACTTCTGGCATGTTTCTTTGATCTCACTGGTTACTTTGTAACAAACACAGCACACTGTGGTCCCATCCCACCCATGGGTGTCACAGGAGACCATGTGGAGTGGGAGCCAGGCCTCTGCTTGTCCAGCAGTAATGAGGAGCCCCTTCCCTCCAGTCCATAGGCTGGAGGCCAAGTAGAGACCCTGGAAACCCAGCCCATGCAATAAAGCAAGAATAAGAAATAAAAGGCAAATGGACTGAAAACGAAGAAATGAAACCTAAATTTCATACCTTACACAAACACTAACTCATAATGGATCATCGATCTACATGTAAAACTGAAACTTTAAGAACAAACATAAGAGAGAATCTCTAGTACCTAAGGCAGAATTCTTACTCGGCTTGGAAACCATGACCCATAAAAGGAAAAAGTGATAATTCAATTAAAAACCCAGTGACATTTTCCAAGGTAATGGAACAAATACTACTAAAATCCATAGGAACTAGAAAAGGCCTCAAATAGCTAAAGCAATTCTAAGGAAAAAAAGTAGAGAAATTGAGGTACAATATAACTTGACTTCAAAATATACTGCAAAGCAATGGTAATGAAAACAATATGGCATCGGAATAAAAACAAACACAGATTAGCAGGATAGAACTGATCCCTGAAACAAACCCAAACACATATGGTCAGCTGATTTACAACAAAGGTGCCAGAAGCATGGACTGGAGAAACAAGTCTTTCCAACCAACAGTGCTGGGAAAAATGGACAGCCTCATGCGAGACAGTGTAAAGGGAACACTTTCCAATACAAGTCAACTCACAACACATCAGAAACCAGAACCCAAGAACCTATAAAATACACAGAAGAAAACACAGATCATCCTTACAGATGTCTTCGAGGACTCAGTTCCAACAGGAAGAGAAACGCTTGCACAGTCGAGAGAGCATGCACAGGACGAAGACAGCCTACTGAATGGGAGAAAGCATTTGCACATCGTACATCTTGACAAGCAGTTAATACCCAAGATTTATAAGCAACACGACTTAGTAACAATAAAGAAGAGCAAATGCCCAATAAAAAATGGGCAGAGGACCTCACAGACAACACTCCAACGAGCACATGTAGATGGCCAACAGGACATGGAAAAATGTTCATCACTTATTAGAAAAATGCAAATAAAACCACAATGAAGCCTGTCTTGGTGGCTCAGGTGTTATGTCTGTGGATCTGGACCCAGGTCCACATCCTGGGGAACAACCAACATGAACAACTAACTGAATAATTAATAAATGCTTCTTCCTCCTCTCTCTTCCTGCCTGCTTCATTCATCCGAAGAAAAAAACACACACAGTGAGCTACACCTTACACCATCACGACTGTCCTGTATCAAAAAGACAAGTGACAGCTTCTTGCCGCGACGGACAATGGCAGCGATGAGTCCCCATGGCAAAAGGTGGAGACGGAATCAGATGACATGGTCCCTGCTCTGGGGGTCCGGGGACACTGACACAGTCCCAGAGGAAAGTGACAGAGTGACAGGGACAGAGCTGGGACTTGAAAGAGATGGGGAATTTAGCCATGACTGAAGAAGGCAAGCTCAAGAGTTAGGACAGCTCAGATTTAACAGCAGCTGAAAGGAAGACTCCTCATCCCTTAGTCCTGCAGCCAGAAAACTGAAAACACATACCAAAGGAAAGAGAGAGAAGCAGCAGAAAGTGGATGAGGTGAGACTCAAAAGATGCAAACCCTGGTTTCTTCTTTTTCTGAGGAGGAACGTTATGAAACGCATCCCTGGTCAGCCCTCCCTCAGGCACCCGCTAAAAGCTGATCCAGTCCATCGCTGGCACCTGCACGTCTCACGATGTCATTGCTGCCATGTCTGGTATTTCCAAGGTTTTCTCAGGGCAACGGTAGAAGCAGCAGAGGATACGAGCGAGATGTGGGGAGAAATGTCATCACCACAGCCCAAACACATCAGCTCAACTGCAGTCCCCTAGGTGCTATGGGAGTCTGTCCCTCACGAGTACTCTTGCTCCCCCCTGGGGTGGAAGTGCCCCTGTGAGCGCAGAGTCACAGGTGTGCACCAGTGGGGCTGTGTGTGCACAGCCGTGCCACTGAAGGGCAATTTTTCCTCTTTAAGTAAAGGTGCAGCAGGAATGAAAGTGAGCAGGCAGGCAGGCAGGCAGGCAGGCAGGCAGAGAGAGAAGTAAAGAGCATTTATTTATTTAGCTCTTCAACTTCATTGTTCCCGATCCTGGGTCTTGAACCCAGGTCCCTGGAACATATGAAGACTGTGTCAGCTGAAGGTTGTGGGCTGATCTGCTGAGCCACCAGGGTGCATCACCGAAGGACAATTTTACGCCTTTTGTTCTCCCCATCAATCCTTATGAGCACAAATGAGCAAGGGAGCTCCTTTCAGAGCAAAGAAGCCTGAAGAGCGAGCATTTCTCAAACCCATTCAACGTGAGACACTTCTAAATACCCTGTCATAATTAACTCCCCCATGCACTGAGCTCATAATTAGTCACTTCCTATGGACTGGAAACAGGCGCAGAAGGCTAAGGAGTTTGTCCAAGAAGCAAAGTATGGGATAAACTAGGATGTACACATGCATCTGCCAGATTCCAAAGCCTGAGGTTTTGGGGCTCACGTTCAACCCAGAAAACACAAATGTTAGAGAAAATATGACTTACGAAAAGCAGCCAATCCCAGCATTGGAACCAACAGGGCATAATTCCACCTGCTTCCATCATCCCCATCAGCTCTGGAATTAGGCCGGATATTCCAGTTTGGAGGGTCATTTAAGTTATTCATGGAGATACACCTTGAAATAGATAATAAAACCATTCACTGCTGGCAAGAATGTGGTTTAAAAGAAATTTTTCAAATATATTTGGTCTTCATTCATCGTTCCAGCTCACAGCTCCCCAAAGCCTTGGAATCTCCTAAGGGCTTGCAGCGTTAACTAGGTAGCACTTTGGGAAGCGCTGGACGGGGGCTGGCCGTCCGGGAACCAACCTGTGATTGGCAGGTTGAACTTCCAGTCTCACTCTGATCTCAGGGCAGGAGAGAGGGGACATGCCCATGGGTGGCGCCCATGGAACGAAGCCCCGTAAAGACCCCGAAGGCTAACCTCTGGAGAGCTTCAGGTTGGGGAACCAGAGCGTCCCCAGGCGCCATCCTGCTGCCCCCCAGCTCTGAGGGGACAGAAGTTCCATGTTGGGGCCTCACTCTGTGTCTCTTCACCTGCTGTTGAGTCCTGCACGGCACCTTCACAGCACGTGGGCCATCGAGCGAGCAGACAGTCCCCTGAGCTCTGGGAGCCGCTCCAGCAGGTCAGTCAAACCCAAGGTGGGGTCCTGGGACCCTGGGACCCTGGGACCCTGAGCCCGTGGGGCTGGAGCTGGAGTCTGCAGCAGAGGGCCCTGTGGGAGCTGCGCAATTTACCTGTGGAATCTGACACTTCCTGGGAGGAGGTGTCAGAACCGAGCCGACACCCACGCCCGCAGGTCTGAGAACTTCTGGCTGCGCTGGAAGCCCCGCTCACGCTGGAATCTGGACCAGGAACCTGAACAACGAATAAAAGGAAGAAAATACATCTGTCACGATTCAATCGCCTACATGGTTTATACGAATCACTTTTCTTCCAAAAGTGTGTGCTCACTTCCACCTGTTGTGCTGCACAGTACTGAATCTAATGGGATTAGCAGAAGAAAAAAGCCGAGACTTTAGACAAAAGCCACTCACATTCCAGTGGGGGGAGAGATTGTCCCAAATAAGAGAAACGAATGAGTTAAGTTCTGAGTACAAATGTTTGGACATTTCTAGAGACAGTTAAGCAGGAGGGTGGAGATGAGGAGAGTGGGGAAGGCCCACACCTCCGCTTGAAATGGTGACAGAACCGTCAGTACGCTGGGGCTTAAGGCGCGGTCTCCACAGTCATGGATTCTTTCAACTTGTTTCTATGTGAACAGTACAAATAACACATCAAATCACAAAAGACATAATCACGGAGTACATTTTAATAAAGAGCGCAATTTAATTTTGAAAAACGTTCATGGATTGCGCGGTGAGAATTTAACGCTTAAAAATGACATTTTAATTGGGAACGAAGACATGCCCCTGCCCCCACAGCAAGGGCTCTGCGCTTAGCTTTCGGGGCTTAGGGAAACCAGGCCTGAGAAGAGCTACGTCTGAAAGTTGCACCGTCCTAAGCGAAGACGAGGCAGACACAGCATCTCGCCTCGCTCACTGGGCCGAAACTTGGAAACCACCTGAACGTCCGTGAAACGGAACTGAGCGCGGCAAACGCCGTCGGCCCCTTCGATAACCGCAGTCAGGGCGCGGAAGAAGGACCCAGCGATCCAGGGTTCGGGGCCGGTGGACCCCGAGCCGAGGCCGAGCCCGAGCCAGGGGGCGAGCGGCTCCGCCACGCGGGCCACGGGCGCTCAGGACCCGGCCCGACGCTGCGCGACGGATCACCGCCCCGGCCCGACCGCGCCGCCCGATCCCCACCTGCCACCGCGGCCCTCCCTCCCTCCCGACCTGACCTGCCCGCCGGGAGCGCGAAGCGCCGCGGTTCAGCTCCGCTCCTCACAGGCGCGGGCACCCACACGGCTACCCTCTGCGTTCTGCGCAGGCGCGATCTCCTGGCGTTCGGCCCGAGCGCGGCCAGCTGCGCAGGCGCCATGCCCACGCCCCGACCCCCGGGCGGCGAGCTGCGCAGGCGCGGTCTGGCGCGGGGTCTGGTGGGACGCCGCTGCGGCCGCAGACATGTCGGGGGTCCGAGTGGTGTCGCGGCTGCTGCGCAGCCGGCGCCTGGCGCTGACGGGAGCGGTGAGTGGGCGCCGCGGGCCTCGGGCCTCGGGGCGGGGCGGAGGCGGCGGCGGAACGTGCCGGCGGGACGGTGCCCGCGGGCATAGCGGAGCGGACGCCTGGCCGCCCGGGCCCGGGGCTGCGCGGGGCGGGGCGCGGCGGGGCGCGGCGGGGCCGGGGTCCGGGGTCCGGGCCGCCTGGGGCCGGGGGTCGCCGGCTCCTCCCGAGGTCCTGCGGGCGGTGCTCCGCTGAAGGTCACGACCCGGCGGCGGGCGCTCCGTCTCTGCTGGGCGCGTGACCTCGGGGAGGCGCGTGCGCGTCAAGGTCACTGGCGCGGAGGCGACGGGGTCGCGGCGCCCGGGGAGCTCGCGGGGCTGCCCTCCTCTCTGTGGAAACGCAGCACCTTTTGGAGCAAACGCGCTTGTGCGTGTGCGCAGCGAGACTCGGCGGCTGGGCCTGCCGGTTGGCGCGCTCCGTCCGCACTTCGACAAACCAGTTTTCGGCATCCAGACCTCAAAGCCGCACCTGGCGAGCGCGCCCGTTGTTTTCCGTGGGTCTTCTCGGTCCGGGCCCTGCGCAGTTCTCTCTAACAAGTCTGTGGGGTTTGGGTGGGTTTGGGGCCTTGGTAAGACAGAAGGTTTAGTGTTTTGTTTCGTTTTTAACGAAGTCACCCACCTGCTTGTAAATTAATTGCGAAGTGAAAGTCCCAGTAGGAACCGCGGCGCTGGATAGTACTGATTTGACTTCCTCCTGTAACTGTGTCTGCAATCTTCTCCTTTTAAAATACGGGTGTAAAATCTCGTTAATTGTGAGAAGGTTTATAGCCTTCCCGTCTATACCAGAAAGACTTTTGCATTTTTTTTCAAGTGTTTATGTGGCAGCTGCTTGTGAAAGTCCCGCGAGGCTCTGAGATGCAGTAGGAGGACGTTAAGGCCGCTGTCACTGGGCGTTCTTACTCAAATAAACACGAGCACGCTTCGCTGAGTGCTTCTCAGTTATTGTCTGTGTCACAAAATGAAAACATTGTTTTATCCCTGATGTAGTCTGGATGAGAAGAGTTGGAGCTCTGAGCTTTTAAGATGAAATTAAGGATCTAAGCACAAGAGGTCAGAGTGCAAGTCTCTTTCCTGTTCATTCAAAGGGATCTTGGTTGAAATCAGCTGTTAGCTGCCAGAGCTTTTTCGTCATTATCTCCTTCAGTCTTTACCGCTGCCCTGTGTTTAGATACTTGTAAACATGATAGGATAGAGATGGCCAACTAAGAAGCGTCCACAAAGAGTAGATGATGAGGATAGTTTGAATTAAGTCCAAAGAGAGTTTTTCTTTGTCATTTGGTCAGTTCTCTTGTGTTTCCACGTCGTTTTGTATTTGTAGTTGCTTTCAAGTTACAAAATGATCAACCTGTTTTATCTTTCCTTTTTATTGAATCCGTTCACTGACAGAATTTGCAGTCTCTTCAAAGACGTTTAATAGGAAGGAAATAAAACCAAGGACCTTTAATAGTTAACGGCTTGCTTGAGATGAGGTTCTTCAAATCCTTTAGCATGAATAGTCAAGGCATTCTAGAATACATCAGTTTATTTGAATGTATTCTGAGTAGGTTTGATGGTGTGTCTAGAATTATAGCGTTGATTTGTTTCTTGGGGTCAGTATATAACCCCAATGGCACTTGGTCCTGCATTCTGTGTTTTCCCTGATTCCACTGAAAAACCATGGCTTGCTTTTGATTTGACTATCCCTCTCAGTCTGGAATCTGCAGATTTTCCCCAAGAATACTTGGGATCTAAAGCCAAAGGAGTAGAGGGGAGCACAGACCCACACAGGTCTTGCAAGCACTTGGTTTTAATGGGTTTAGCAGAGCTCCGCCTGTGTGGCTCTCCAGGCAGAGCTCACAGCCTGTTCAGGACCTTTTCATAGACCATTAGATTTTTAATGAAAACAAGTGCAAACACTTACTAAAAATCATCGGTGTAGAAGGCCTCATGACCAGGAATAGGAGCCTTTCTCCCCAGACCTGTGTCCATGTTGTGTGTGTGTGTGTGTGTGTGTGTGTGTGTGTGTGTGTCCCAAATCAGTTCCACGTGGTTTGTGGTCTGGGCCCTGGCATACACGTTCATTTCCTGAGCTAATGTGCCGGTGCATTTTTATGAATTTTGACAGTGAGTCTTGTCCAGGTCCCACACCCTCAGGCCTCCCAGTACAGTTAAGCAGCCACTTTCAGGCCCTTTATTGGCGGCTATTATAATTGTGTAGGCTCTGCTTGCACACTAGTTTCCTGCTCATGAGTCATTAGATTTATTGGATGAGATCATTAATATCTCTGCCCTTTGTTTCCCTCTTTTCTGCCTCCTAATTCAGTTACCTGTACTTTCATGCTGCTAAATTCTAAGTGTTCTTTTAGTTACGCCTTAGGTAGCGTTCCCCATTCCTCATGTTGCCTTGTTAAAAACCGAATGCGCTCTGATGGAGTAGTGGTTAGGTCACTCACCTCCGAAAGAGCACAGGCCACACATCCCTGGGTTCGGATCTAGGAGGAAACAACCATTGTGAACAATGAAATAAAAATAGAGGCTTAAAACATTTTTTTTTGATAATTTCTCCTCAGAAAACATTACATTAATAAGTGATACAAAATGTCTTGTATGAAGATAGAAATGGGTATAAAATTAGACTCTCCAAATTCTAAACCTCACCTCTAGATTGAAAGGCAAAATTTTGTGTTACTATTTTCCACAGGGAGACAATGTGATAATTTGTTCATTATAGTTGTTGCTACTTTCTGAGCCGTGTATGTTTATTTATAGGAAATATTGCAGAAAGAATAAATAACTTAGGGAATCCCACCTTTTTGTTTGTTTTAATAAAGAAAGGTGCAGAAGGGATGAAGGCAAGTAGGCAGGCAGGCAGGCCCAGAGAGAAAGAGCATTTATTTTTTATTTTTATTTAGTTATTCACACTGGTTGTTTACCTCCAGGCCTGGGACTCGAACCCAGAGGTATGTGGCCTGCACTCCTTCAGAGGTGATTTACCCAACCACTACTACAGGGTACACCTGTTTCTATTTATTTTAATGTATTACAAAATGTATTCTTACTGGGATTGTTACCTATATTTGTATTGTACTTTATAATAAATTTTCAAGAACATTTGTATTAAAAGTCTTTCATTGACTTAGCTTTGTTAAGATATAATTTTACCATTGAAAATTATACTAAAGGATGGAATATTATGTCAGTAAAATAAATTAATATTGAAATTGGAGAATTCAGGAGTATTGCTCCTGTCAGTTCACATCTGCTTAGAGCTCCAGGGGGTTCCTTTCTGCTGGCGCTGTGGAGATAAATTCAGGCGTGCCCGATGGTGGCGGGAGTCTTTTCAGCATCTAGAGAAGCTCCCCAGCCTCAGGCAGCACAGCTAGGCTTCATTCATATTTTGCTAAATTCTGCCTGTAGTCCCCACTTTTTTGTGCAACAGAATAATTTTTGACCCACAGAACAGTGCCTCTCCCACATTAGAGAATATTTGAAAACATCTCTCATTTCCCGTATTCCTGAGTTTCCTGTAACTGGTCTTCATGACATTTCTAAGACTTCGTCACCAGGCTTCTGAAGCACAGTTGCAGAGTGGAAACGTCCCCAAGCTGCTCACTGTTCTTAGCATGAAGTCTCACTTTGTGCTGGGCTGTGGTTCACTAACCCAGGGGGTCTTGGGCGAATGTTTATAGGATGGGCATGGCCAGGGCTAGGGTTGGCAGAGGGACGGCACCTGAGTGTGACCGATGGATGGGCCGGCTGAAGCCTGGTGCAGTTGTGGGTTGGTGACAGGGACTCGAGTACCTTTGGACTGAACTTCTCTGTGCTGGGAAGATGAAACCCTGGGCCAAATGTCACACAGGCAGTGGAGCCCCTTCTGGAATGTGGGTGCTGCTGCCTTTCTGGTTCCACACACCTCACAGATGTGTGGAGCGTCATTCTGAAGAGGGCCATGTTCTTCACTGAATGATACCAATTAAAAAAGTCACATGAGGCATGCCCTGGTGGCTTAGTGGTTAGGCATGTCAGGCGTAGTCCGTATACATCCCAGACACCGGGACTCCTGATCCAGGGCCAGGGAAGGCAACTAAGATGAACAATGAAATAAAAATAAGTAAAATACTTCTTCCTCTCTCTTCCTGCCTGCCTGCCCACTTCATTTCTACCTGCACCTTTCCTTAAAAAAGAAAGGGGGAGGGGAGAGGGGGAGAGAGAGAGAGAGAGAGAGAGAGAGAGAGAGAGAGAATGTTGTGAAACTGTGCCCTCTTCTCTTCGCATCTGAGCCCATGAGTCCGCTGTTTGAAGATGCTTTTTTTGGTGCCGAGTCCTTGTCCTAACCTTCAAAGCTAGGCAGAGGCCCAGGAGGGCTTCCAAGGTGAGGTGGGTTCCCTGGGGGGTACATGAAGAGGTGCAGTCACAATTAGAAGGAAATTGAAATTTCCTGTCCCCTTCCCTCAGGACTCATACTTCTCTCTCCTGTGTCAGCAGTGGCCAGCAACATTGCAGGCAGGGACCCGAGGATTTCACTTCACTGTTGATGGGAATAAGAGGTCATCTGCCAAAGTTTCAGATGCGGTAAGTTTGTGATTCTTTTTTTGCATTATGAATGATTTTCTTGGTGTAGAGGGGTGATGTTTTTAATATATTTTGTATTTAATCATGAGTTCCATAAGCAAAATTCTCATTCCTGTGCCCCTAACACTTTGTTGTAGTTCAAATATTACATAGATAGTAATGTCTTTTTGTTTTAATTCATATGTATCTGAAAACCAAATTTCAGTCACGTAGAGCAACAAAATGAAACACGACAGAGCAGTATTTCCTGCTATCAGGACATCTTAGTCGGCAGAGAACTGCATATCCCTGGTATAGGCGCTGCAAGTTTTACACTCTAGAAGAAGCAGAAGTGACTTATAATTCCTTTCTCATAAGCTCGCAGCAGTACTGAGAACCGTGCGCACAGATGGGCCTGAGCTGGGGTGCTGTCCTTCACGGCCGCCGCGTGCCAGGGAAGGTACCGCTCTGGATGAGCCACCCCTGGCAGGTCACAGGTGTGACACCAGTCCCTGCCCGCTGTGCACTTAACTTCACATCGGCTCTGTGTCTGGGTGTAAAAAGAGATAATGAAATGTACGCGAAACAAAAAGCGTGTTTAAAACTGGCATTTTGATTAGTGTCGCCCCACTTCCTTGAAGTCCCTGCCCGGCAGGTGTTCCTTCACATTTTCAACATTTCAGTGTTGGTCGGTCTCCCAGTACCACAGCGGGGCCTCCGGTTGGAAGGCCCATTAGCTGATCCCCCCTCTGAGGGGGCGCGCCCAGCCTCGCTCAGTGTCTGGCGTCTTTGAACTCGTGGTTGATGATGGCTTTGTTCTTTTCCAGATCTCGGCACAGTACCCAGTAGTGGACCACGAGTTTGATGCAGTGGTGGTCGGCGCCGGAGGGGCGGGCTTGCGGGCTGCGTTCGGCCTCTCTGAGGCAGGGTTCAACACCGCATGTGTCACGAAGCTCTTTCCTACCAGGTCGCACACTGTGGCAGCCCAGGTAAGAAGGTTTGTGCGTTTGTTTTCCTCTGCTGGTCACCTGTCTGCTGCCACGCCATCAGGCCTGGACGATTTCTTGCGCAGGACGGGTGATAAACTTTGATGTGACAAGATTGTGTAGGAGAGAAAAGGATGCCCTTTAAATACTCTGAATTTAGGGGCGGAGATAAAAAGTGGAAAGCTCTGCCGTGATTTCGTAATTTGTTCTTTCATTCTAGTCCCATGGCAGGTAGTGCCGGCTTTACACAGCAAGTATTGCTGATCCGAGCTGCTTTTCCAGTGTTTGGGACACACCCCTCTGCGATGGCGCAGTGTGGTGAGTCCCAGGGACAGCGAGGCTGCCCGGCAACTGCCCGACTCCTGGTTCAAAGCTGTGCTTTAGCAACTGAAGAATAAATGGCATAAACCTTTGCAGAAACCGTTTTCTTAGAAGGAGAAGTAGTCATAGGAGATGACTTAGATGATGGTTCAAAACCGCAGTGCTCAGGTAGCTAATCAGATGGAAAGGACAGCTCTGCTTGAGTGCTCGGGGCAGGATGAGACCGTCGAGGCTGCTTTCACGGCTGCCACCTTGTGAGTGTGTGCTCTTACCCGCTGCAGTCCGTCCTGCTCTCTGGAACTTTGGGGGCTCCGGCTTACTGTGGAGCAGCGGCAGGGGCTTGTTCTGGGCGGGGCCTCACTAGCTGGGAAGCCACCCCAGAGCCGGCAGTGCGGAGGGAACCACGGGGTCTGCTGGAAGAGCAGTTGGAGGAGAGGGAGGTTAGCAGAGTGTCCGATGAAAGAGAGACTCAGTGACCTGACTTTGCTGGTAGGACAAGCATGCACGCGTACTGGTCCCCACGCTGCTTTCTGTGGTCCTGAGGGGCTGTGGGGACTGTGACTGAGTCGGAGTTGATAGCTCAGCAAGGAAGCGCTTCTGGTTGTTACCACATGCCCATCGATGCCGTTGGGAGCGTCTTGTCATAAAACTGGGTGTCGCCAGACTTGGGAGGCAGCCAGCTTGTGCACATCCCTCTTCTTGGTCCTCCAGAGGACTTCCAGGAGCCTGGCCCATGTCCTTGCACAGAGAAGGGATGATGGGCTCGAGCCTGGTGAGAGGAGGAGGCGTGGTTGGAATCTGCCTTGGTGCTGCCCCAACTCAGGAGGGTCCCGCTTCCAGTCCTGGTCCAGTAGCAGAGAGCTGCCTCGTGGGGCCTTGGCATTCTCTGGCACAGTTCTGGGAGGGGCCGCCCCGTGCAGCTGTGTGGTTCTGCGTGTTTGCAGGGAGGGATCAATGCTGCCCTGGGCAACATGGAAGAGGACAACTGGAGGTGGCACTTCTACGACACGGTGAAGGGCTCCGACTGGCTGGGGGACCAGGACGCCATCCACTACATGACAGAGCAGGCCCCCGCCTCCGTCGTCGAGGTACCCCCCCCCGCCCCCGCACAGTTTGCTCTATTGTCAGATGTCCCGGGAAACACCTGGAGAGCGCGGTCGCCACGGCAGCTGCCAGAGCCCTCACGGCTGCCTCGCAAGGTCTCTTCTGTCCCGAGACCTCGGTCCACCTGACAAGAGAATCTTCCCTTTTCTGAAGCTTGGAGAGTCCCGCAGGATGTATCAGTCCTATTTTAAAGTTGTTTCAACCAGCCGCGAATGTCTCCAGCCCTCTGAGGTGCTGCTGTCTGCTGTGATGTCCCGCAGCTGGAGAATTACGGCATGCCGTTTAGCAGAACCGAAGACGGGAAGATCTACCAACGGGCGTTTGGCGGGCAGAGCCTCAAGTTCGGGAAAGGCGGGCAGGCGCATCGGTGCTGCTGTGTGGCTGACCGCACCGGCCACTCGCTGCTGCACACGTTGTATGGAAGGGTGAGGCTGTCCGGGTGCGGGGGCTGGTGGACTTGGTGGCTCAGCAGGCACTGACCACAGACACTGGGCTTCCCTGGGGATGAGTCCGTGTCAGCCTGTCATCCTGGGCTTCACTTGGGCCACAGAGTAGTTTGGTGGGGTGACCATGTGCGAGCCTGTGTCTGTCACGCCGGCAGTGTAGGAGCAGAGTGAGTGTTTTAAGGCCGCTCGACCACCTCCGAGTTGCTGAGCTGACAGTTTTTAGACCGTCTTGCAGGACAGCAGCCCCTGGTCAGTGGCTGAGTTAATAGTATTCGGAATAACATTGGTGCCGAGTGATCGGTGTTAACCACGCCTTTTCAGATGAGTGGGCAGATCTTTTGACTTGCAAGTGTTTGGAAAGCAGCGTTTCTTGTTTCTCGGAGCGTGCAGACAGATGGTGGCGGCGGCACGTGCCTGTCCTGTGCGCAGTGCGTCTCGCTCCACAGGGCCGCCCCTCCTGCTGCAGAGGGGCCTGTCGTGTTTTGTTCACACAGCCAGCCCCCCGCTGCTGCTCTCAGTGGCCGGCGGCGGCACTGTCGCTGGCTGAGTCACAGTCTGCCCTCCGCGTCTGCCCGGTCCCTCTGACACTCCCGATAGGCTCTGTTACAGGCCTGGACATGCTCTCGAGCCTGTTCACAGAGCAGAGCCACCTGACACCTTGGTTTACTACCCTAAAGGCACTTAAAAACCTGGATCCTCTTTTCTTTCAGTCTCTGCGCTACGATACCAGCTACTTTGTGGAATATTTTGCCTTGGACCTCCTGATGGAAGACGGGGAGTGTCGCGGGGTGATCGCACTGTGCATTGAAGATGGCTCCATCCATCGCATACGGGCAAAGAACACTGTCATAGCTACTGGGTAGGAGTCTCGACTTAACTTTAACTTGTTTGTAGGGCAGTTGTGTTTCAGGGTTTATTGCAATAAAAATAGAGACATAGGAAATGGTTCAGACGCAGGCTGTGATTCAGCCCAGCAGCGGTGACAAGCTGCCTGCAGGTTCCTCTTTGTAGGGCACCACAGCACCTCTGCAGAGGCAGGAGGTGGTGTCAGCCATCACGGCAGGAGGACCCGTGAGGGACATACTCACCTGCCTGCTTCTCGGGGCCTCTCTGGGACTTGGAGAGTCTCGTGTCTTCTGGAATAGCATCTCTGCTTGAACGGATTTTGTGCTTATTATGACTTCTGGGTAGATACGTGCTGTTTGTTCACACAGTGAAAATGAGTAAATTCACTTTATACACTGTCCTCTACTGTGTTAATCTTTTAGAAGGGGGAGCAATCCACGACGTTTTTAAACTTTGTTATAAATCAGACATGCCTGTCAGAGAAAGCCCTCAACTAGCACAAAGTGAACTACAGCTGGAAGCCTTCTCTGTCCCCAGCCCCTCCCAGTTGACAGGGCAGGTGTCGGAAGGCACCTGTGAGGTGCTGCGCTGGGCCACCGCGAGGCTGCTGGGCCTGCGTGCAGCCCGTCACCCTGCTCTGCGGGCCCCTGTCTTCCAGAGGCTATGGGCGCACCTACTTCAGCTGCACGTCTGCGCACACCAGCACTGGTGACGGCACCGCCATGGTCACCCGGGCTGGCCTCCCCTGCCAAGACTTGGAGTTCGTGCAGTTCCACCCCACAGGTAGGCGGACTCTTGCTGTCTTCTGAAGATTTCCTCTGTGGGGCCACCTGCTCCCCACCCCGGGGGCTGGTCTTCCCTGTCCCAGGACCAGCCTATCATTTCCTCAAGGGGCGCTTTCGTTCCCAGAGGCAGCGCAGTCACTGTCCTCATCTTAACCCGTCAGTTGTGAGCAGTGTTGGTTCAGGGACCCTCTTGCCAACTGGCTTGTAGGCTGCAGGAGGGGCTCCTCACATTGGTGGTTCACACACACAGGCCTCGCCGGGCTTTGCTGCACCAGGGAGCTGACGAGGGTGCGAGGTGGGTCTCCTTGCAGGAGCACCGGGTGCTCCTTGGGGCCGTGTAAGGCAGCCCACTGACTGAGGGGCTGCTGGGGCAGAGCCAGGTGGGAGTGGGATTCAGTGGGGAGGTCCCCGTGGACAGAGAGCGCAGGTCCCTTTGGGCGTGCTGTCACAGCTGGAGCTGAGAGCTCTGCTTTCCGGAGGCCGCAGGCCTGGCCCCTCCTGGGCTGCTCTCCTGACCAGGGAGGCCTCAGCGCGCTGGAAAAGTCGAAGTCGGCTTGGCTTTGCCTTTGCTGACAGTCAGCCTCTGAGCCTGGCAGGGATGGCTCACTAGAAGCATGACAGCGGGTATCTCACTGCTATTTTGACTCAGTGTCTGGCGCTCTTAAATCTCCGCTAACTTTAGAGCCCATTTCTTCTGTATTTTTATGTTTTGCCATTTTGTGTGTGTGAGAGCAAGTGGAGAAGGCACGCAACGCAGGAGTCAGTCCCCTGGGCAGGGGGTTCTGGGCAGACCCCCTTTCTAGTGTCTGTAATGAGCAAGGGGACAGAACCCCCAGAAAGCTCCCCAGGTCTGTGAAGTGGCACCGGCTCTGTGCCGTTGGAGAAACATGAGGTGTGATCTTCCCAGAGGGTTGGAGGTAAGCTTTGACCTCTGTGGCCTCTGGTGCTCAGGAGAGAGACCATCTGGTGACTCAGGCATCATCCCATTCTGAATTCTCCCTCTGTCATTCCCCCCGACCATATTCCCCTTAAAATCTTTGGGGTACAGAGGGGTGAAGGTCTGGCTGCCGTCACTGCTTCCATGCTGGTAAGGCCATAGATGTCCCTGCCTCGGGACAGGAATGGGTTGCCACACCGTCCCTGTTACACAGTAGGGATGCGGAGAGCCCCATTTCTTACACTTCTCTCTGTGTGAGAACTAAGCGGTGAGCCGCTGGGAAAATGCCAGCTTAGCTCGACACAGGGGAAGGGTGTGGAATGCAGGGTTTGTGCTCGTCGTTCTAAGAGCAGGACAGCCCTTGCTGTCTGATGGAAGCGGCTTTCCTCATGGACGACTGAGCACTGCGCCATCTCCCTTGCAGAACCAGGCACTCAGCAGTCCTCTTTTCATGAGTTTGGGGACCGTCAGAATTCAGGGCCAGACCCCGCTGTGTTGCCAGGTCTGGATCTGGGCTCCGCCCTTTCCAGCTGTGGGTCCTGATGTGTTCCCAGCACGCCTCATGGCCCGCGAAGTGGTCGTTACCACCTGGCGCCAGTGAAGAACAACCTGAGCAGGACTGTAATCACGAACTTCCACGCAGGTTTTACTGACCTAAACTGGTCCCCACAATTCCGTAGCGCAAAGGGACATCGGCGGTGAAAACCGAGGTCTGCGGTCGCAGCAGGGTCTTGGGCTCTGCAGCTGTGGGTGCTTTGCTGTGTAAGCCCTGCTGTTGCCCAGCCTTTCCTCCGTCTTTCCCTCTTGTGAGTTAAAGGCTTCAGCATTCCGTCTGCTTCTTGCTCCCCAAAAAGTCTTGAAGAAAATACTTGCTTGACTGGGTACGCGTGTCCAATTGGGCCCCTTGCAGGCATATACGGAGCCGGCTGTCTCATCACGGAAGGGTGCCGCGGAGAGGGAGGCATCCTCATTAACAGTCAAGGCGAGAGGTTCATGGAGCGCTACGCCCCTGTCGCGAAGGACCTGGCGTCCAGAGACGTGGTGTCCCGGTCCATGACTCTGGAGATCCGTGAGGGCAGGTCAGTGGGCTTTCCTGCGTGGCTCTGTGGCACCGCGGTGCCCCGCCCTGCCCGGCCCACCCGGCCGAGCACACGGCCATCTGACAGCAGTTTGCTGCTAAGGACCGACATTGTGAAGGTCTGCCAGCTTCCTGGAATCGCTTCCCAGTGTGCGGGGCGTAACTTGTGTGAGAGTGTTAGACCCCACGCCGGGTGGCACGCGAGCCTGCGGGGTATGGGCAGCACGGCTCTCCAGTGCCTGGCCCTCCGGTGTGGCACTTGTCGCTTGCCTGCTGGTCGTGCCGTTGGAGGCTTAGCAGTTTCAGATAAAAAATGAGAAGTCAAGTGTTTCTTCGGACATTTGGGTAAAAGGACTTTCTCATACATTTACCAAGGAAACCGGCACACTGTGACCTCCGAGGCCAGCAGGCTCCTTGGGGCAGGGCTTTTGTTCTGGGCACCGTGTGAATGGAGGACCGGGAATGGGGGAACTCCCTCAGAAAATGAGCTGTGTGCTGCAGCGACCTCCTCAGGTCTGCTCTCTGCTCATGTTCTCTGCCCTTTTCTTGGCAGAGGCTGTGGCCCCGAGAAGGACCACGTCTACCTGCAGCTGCACCACCTGCCCCCAGAGCAGCTGGCCATGCGCCTGCCCGGCATCTCAGAGACTGCCATGATATTCGCAGGCGTGGATGTCACCAAGGAGCCCATCCCCGTCCTCCCCACCGTGCACTACAACATGGGCGGCATCCCCACCAACTACCGGGGCCAGGTGACTGAGTGGCGGCAAGTGTGCCCGAGGGCATCACTGGGGCATGCGCTGTGTCTGCAGGCTGCCTGGCGAGGGCAGCGCGAGGCCTGTGTTGGATTCCGGTGGTTGCGTTTGCTCTGCCATCAACTTATTTTTAAGAAGCGTTTATCTAGTTCATTTTAGTTGTCCACCCTTCGGGGTCCAAGAACCGGTCCAACTGGTCCTTGGGCTGTGTGTGGTCTCTGCCCAGTCCCGGTCCTAACCCTGAGCCACCGGGCCCACTTGGATTTGCTCCTTAATCCATTGTCCTGGCTTTTAACTCCTCCTCAGTAAGTAATCGTCGTGTCACTGACTGTTTTTTCTAGTTTAGCTTTTCCTATGTGAGTTTGTTATTTTACAGTGACCTTGCAAATTCGGAGTTCTTCACAATTTAAGCCTTTGGCCCTTCACACGGGAGAGTGGGCAGGAGCTCTGCCCGCCCTTTGTAGACAAGTAATGATGGGAAGAGTATAAACTCAGGCTTTCGTCCCTGGTTGGTGTTTTCCCACCTGATTCTGGTGGGATGGGGCAGCGGGAGGGTGGTATCCAAAGTTGTGGGTGTGGTTTCTGAGGATCGTTGGACATGGACTTGCAGTCACAGGTGCAGGTCAGAGGAGGAGGCTGGAGGACATGCTCAGAATGTTCCCTGTAGGTGAGAGCAGGTCGTCCTCGCTCGTCCGCTGCCATGTGGAGGGAGAAGGCCTAGGTGTGTCCAGGCCTCCCACAGCTCATTCTCCTCTCCCCAGGTTCTCCGGCACGTGAGCGGCCAGGATCAGGTGGTGCCTGGCCTGTACGCCTGTGGGGAGGCTGCCTGCGCCTCGGTGCACGGCGCCAACCGCCTCGGGGCCAACTCGCTCTTGGACCTGGTGGTCTTCGGCCGGGCCTGTGCCCTGAGTATCACGGAGTCCTGCAGACCTGGTACGTGTTGTCTCCAGGCTGTGACAGCGCCGATTTATCGTCCTCGTTTAGAAGTGTCCCTCGTGATGACACAGTACTCCAGTTTCGTTTTCGTTTCTTTCCAAGGTGCCGGCAGGAATGCGGGTCAGTAGACAGGAAGGCAGGGAGAGGGAGGAGGAAGAAGTGTTGTGTTTTGTTTCTATTTTTAGTTGTCACACTGGTGGTTTCGCTCCGGACCCAGGACCCCTTTAGAGGCGAGTGACCTCACCGCTGCCCTATCAGAGCGTGCTGTAGTCTGGCTTTGTTCCACCAGAAGTGACAAAACAAATTCAGAGGTTTTTATAGTCAGTATGAGACAGGCTTGGTGGGTGCTTAGCAGTTAAGAGGGTAACAGTATTTGAGCAAATGTTTTTTGCAGTCATTATATTCTACTTAGAAAAATCAGTTAGGAAATTGTAACATTGAATGAATAGCACATATCCCCTGATTTTTTTGTTTGCAATTGAAATGGTTAAATAAGCGTAGATAAGTAAGTTCTTGTTATTTATAGAAAGGTAATAAGGACTAGGCCACTCCGAAGCTAACCCTCTGAAGGAGAAAGGGACAGCAGTCAGACAGCCCCTGGGGAGAGGTTTGTACTGCAAGTGAGTCCACAGGTGACATCAGGGATGCCGCCCTTGTTCTAACCTCCAAGGGGCTTCATGCCGCCCCTCACCTGTGCGCCCAAAACCCAGGGATGGGCTGGGGTCCTGGTCCTGGACCCTCTCCTCACAGTGCGGCCCTGCTGTCCTGCAGGGAAGCTCCTTGCACAGGTTTGGGTGAGAGTGGCGGCAGCACTTAGCGTTGTCCTGCCCTCCGAGGACAGGTGTGTGCTGACCACAGGTGGCAGGTACCCCGGCACACCTTGTCCCCCGCTGCACACCAGAGCCGGTGCTCTCACTGCTGCACTGAGGGCAGTGACCCCGCAGGGCTGGGCCAGACCAGGGCTTGAAAATGAGCAAAAGGAAGTTTTCGTGTTTTTTAAGGAAAGGCGCAGGCAGGAATGAAGACGAGTAGACTGGCTGGACGAGAGGGGAGGAAGAAGCCTGTCACTGGTATTTCTTTCATTCCAGTTCTTCCCCTCCCCTGGTCCTTGGGATGTGTGTGGGCTCGCCTGGCACTCACCTGCTGGGCCACCGGGGCGCACCAGAAAAAGAACATTTCAAATGACCGGAGGATTGCTGCATACTTTTAAAAAGGAAGACTTAGTAACAGAAATGAACAGGCTGCGAATCACGAGTGGCTCATTGAAATCTAGCCGCAGGGCCAGGCGCAGAAGCTGCGTGAGCTTGTTTCCGCGGTGTCTGGAAAAGACCAAGGAACAGGCAGCCTGACCGTCGCCAGGGCCCCACGACTGTTAGAACCTGCGGGGCTCTGCTGCATCGGTGCTTCTGTGTCACTGTTGATTTCTTTTCTTTATTTTTGTAAAGGCAGGTGCATGCAAGGCTGAGGGCGTGTAAGCAGGCAAGTCAAAGGGGCAAATGAACTACTGCTTTATTTTCACTTAGCTGTTTGTATTGGTTGTTCCCGGCCCCAGGTCTGGAACCTGGAACCTCGGGATATGTGTGGGGACCATCTCAGGATTTGCTAGACCACGAGGCCACCCAGGCGTGCCCCTTGCTTCCATTTTTAACAAAAAAGGAAGCCAGGTTTGCACCACTAAAGATGAGTATTTTAAACATTTAAATATTCACGCCCTATTCTATATCCTGATTATGGCGTTGAGAGAATCTATACATGTTGAGATTTGTAAGCTACAACTGAAGGAAAAATCTCAAGGGTAGAGTGGTCGCCTCTTCGAAATATAAAAGCAAAATCAGCTGCCACTGGAAGGGGCTCCAGCAGACTCCCCAAGCGGTGGCCCATGACCTTGGGCTGCAGACTCCTCTGGGCCCTCGGCACCTCGCCTGACCCTGCACAAATGCCTTCTGAAGAGAACATTGCAACCTGGCGTTCAAAGAAGGTGTAAATGTCTTCCAAAATTTTTCTTCTCCAGGCGGAACGGCGGCATCGGGGTCAGGGAGGCGCATACAGGCGGGGCAGTGCCTCCTCTTCCCCAAGTGAGGTTGCAAAGGAGGGCTGATCCGGGGGCGCCTTTTTGTGCCTTCAGAGTGACAGGGAAAGGCCTGTTCGTGTAGACAAAATTCTAAACAAGTGACGGTGGCTGTGTTACTCGTAGTCAACTCTCTGGGCACCTGCTGTGTTCCGGGAGCCTTGTGGCCTCAGTCTCTTAGCTCTGTAGCTGGTATCTGCAGGCCGCGCTGCGGGAGAGCATCCACCCAGGGTCAGTGCACAGCGTGCCATTCAGAATCCATCCGTGTTTTCTAAATGCTTTTCAAAAGTTAAATTCTACTTTGTTTTAAAGGAGATAAAGTTCCACCAATTAAACCAAATGCCGGAGAGGAATCTGTCATGAATCTTGACAAGCTGAGATTTGCTGATGGGAGCATAAGAACGTCCGAGCTGCGACTCAGCATGCAGAAGGTACGGCCCAGGCGCAGGGCCCCGCGCCAGGGTGCCGTCAGCATGGGACGGCTTCGTGGCTTCACAGGCAGGAGTGTAGCAGAGTCCTCGGGCCGATTTGAAAGTCTCATGCGCATGACTTTTCCCACGAGGGCAGAAAGAGCAACTCTGTGACATCACTGGTCTTCCTGTCCCCTCAGGCTTGAGTGGGCCCTCCTCCTCAGACTTCCCTGAGCAGCCCGAGAGCAGGACGCAGTGGGTCTGAGGAGAGCTCCCTCCCTCTTAGCTGCAGCTCCAGAAGGCGGCGTGCTGCCCAGAGCGAGCCTATTGTCACACTCACTTCCAGCAGCTCCGGGAAGAGTCTGTGATGGCCCAGGGCTGTCCTGAGTACAGTTGGGAGTGGGCACCTGGCTCCCTAGAAGCTGGGCCAGCCTTGGTTATGGCTCAGGTTTCTTCCAGATCGTTCTGCAGAGCAGGACATGGTATGGAGAGCGGTTCAGTCTGGTCTCTGACCCCATGGGCCGTGGTGCAGTGAAGTGGCCCAAGGAGCTGGGCTTTAGTTTAATTTAATTTTCAGTTTTGATATACAACCTAGTGCATTGAGTAACACAGGCTTGGGTCCATAAAAGCTGCATGTGGAATACCAGGGATCCTCCAGAGTCCTCCAGTACGGGATTCCGGTTCACGAATGGCGTTTCTGTCCCCTTGAAGTTATTTGAGAGAATTCCTGTGTGGGGACACTTTCCCAAACAAGCCTCTTTGGTCATAACTGAAGGGGGCCCAGTGTCATATGCAGAAGCCGGCAGGAGACAGCTGTGCATGACCCTTCTCAAGACTGCAGTCTGTCCAGGGAGACAGTTTCGAGGGGGCTACGTGGACAGCGAGGAGACGGTGCCTGTGAAGGAGTGAAGTGTGTTCAAGGAAAACCAGCCACGCGAGGCTTCCCAGGCCTTTTGTGGGGCTGACCCCAGGACTGGCGGTAACAACTGTGACACCTCCCCAGGCATGCATCCAGCAAAGCAGCGTCCTGCCCTGTGGAGTCTGCTCTGGCGGGTGGAGTCAGTCCGGAGTCCAGCGAGTAGGGTAGGGACGGGAAGGCGTGAGGCCTAGCCTGGCACATGTCGCTTTACCCTGCTCGGAGACCGAAGGTCATGGCAGCAGGTCCTTGAGTGTTACTGGATTTTTCGCTTTGTGTCTCACACTCTGGTAGCTGCAGCCGTTTCTGTTAGTCTGGTCAGTGCTCCTTGATGCTCCTGTTGGGATTCTGTGGGCCCCCAAACCACACCCACAGACGGAGTGCAGGAGGCACACTTACTCAGCAGTGCTGTGTGTTCACCAACTGCCTGCTCCCCGTTCCGCCCACTCCTTGGGCTTCTCATCCCAGAGACACAGCAGTGCTGAAGGGAATTCAGTTCATAGCAACCATCCTCTTCCTGTCCAGTGAAAGGAGGAGTCGCGTGTCTCACTCGATCAAAACCCAGAAATGGCTCTGCTTTGTGAGGAAGGCCTGTGGTGCCAGCTGGTGCCCAGGGGTGGAGCTGCAAGAGCCCAACGGGTTAGCACATGGCGATGGCCACAGCGATGGAGGAGGAGGTCTGTCTGCGGTCAGAGTGCAGCCCAGAGAGGCCTCACGCCCTTCCGTCTCCGAAGGCGAGGGAGGATGGACGGCAGAGGAGTGACTGGACTAGCAGAGACAGTGGGGTCACCAGGTTTCAGGAGAAGGACCGACTGGATGACAGGTGGTGGGGTCACCAGATTTCAGGAGAAGAACCGACTGGATGGCAGAGGTGGGGTCACCAGGTTTCGGGGAGAAGCGCCTGCGGACATCGAAGTTCATGGAGGCAGCAAGTTCTGGTGCAGGAGCTTGTGGCCAGTCCTCCAAAGGACCAGCTGAGACGCTGGTGGAGGTGGGACTGAACCCCAGATCTTCAGTCTCCACGAAGAATCTTCCACGGAGCAGGTCCCATCTAAGGAGTTCGTAGCTGGAAGAAGTCCGGACCTGACCTCAGTTGCCACGGACAGGCTGGCTGTGTCCGGGTGAGGAGCTGGGGACACAGTGGAAGCCCCTGCTCCCTCTCCTCCCCCAGGGCCTGAGGAACGAGCTCCGTCCACTCTGCCCAGGAGCTGTGGGGGCAGCAGAGCTGACCCTTTAAATCCTCCTGGAGACCCACTGCTCAGGAGAGATTCCTGTCCCATATTCCTGCACGTGACAAGATACCTGGTCCCCAGGTGCCCTTCCTGCCACATTGAGTGCATCACACCGAGAAGTCTGTGTGGAGCCCTCTGTCCGCCGTACATGCAGTGCTGGATGGAAAATGCCTATCCTTGGGTCTCCAACCTGGTCCTTGGGCTTCGCACCTCCTGCTCCTTAACTGCCAGCACCATGAGGGTGCAACAGGCATTTTTATTTTTATTGTAATTATTATACATTCAGAATAATTTTCTGTGTATAGGTTCCCCATTTCTTAGTTATGTTTCAACACACCCTTCCCTCCAGCAAATCACCAACTGTTCTTCCCCATTGTCCCATTGTCCAGTGGGCTCCACCAACATTTGCCCCTCCCACCCCCTTCAGTTTTGGTCACGGCAGTTCTCTTGCAAATGTTTCAGGGTTGGTTTTGTTTCTTCCGTTCCTTTGTTTTGTGTGTTCACAGTACACCAGTGAGTGAGGTCATCTGGTGTCTCTCTTTCTTCTTTTGACTTGTTACACTGAGCATCATCCCCTCTGGATCCATCCATGTTGATTTACATGACAGGGCTTCATCTCTTCTCAGGGCTGTGCAGTGTCCACTGTGTATATGGACACATCTTCTTCATCCACCATCTGACGTTGGGCACTCAGGTGGTTTCCAGTTCTTACCTGCTGTGAACAGGGCCTCAGTAAACACGGGGGTGCAGGCATCTCTGTGGGTGGGGGCATCTGTCTTCTGGGTCGATGCCCAGACGTGGGTGACGGGCTCCTGTGGGATTTCCATCTTCAGTTTTTTGAGGTATCTCCACACTTCTCCACAGGGGTTGTACCCATTTGCACTCCCACTAACTGCGAAAGCTTTCCCTTTCTCCACGTCCTCGCCAGCATTTTTGTTTCCAGACTTGTGGATAATAACCAGTCTCTCAGGTGTCAGGTGATAATTCATTGTCGTTTTAATTTGCGTTTCCCTGATGGCCAGCGAGTAGGAGCATAATTTCCTGTGCCTGTTGGCCATCTGTGTGTCCTCTTCAGAAAGTGTCTCTCCAAGTCCTCCTCCCATTTTCTGATTGGATTGTCTGTTCTTCTGCTGTTGAGTTTAATGTGTTCTTTGTGTATTTTAGGCATTAAGTCTTTGTTGGAAATATCAAATGCAAATATCTTCTTCCAGTTAGTAGGTTTCCTTTTGATTTTGGTGATGTTTTCTTTTATTGTGAAGAAGCTCCTTTGAGGTGGTCCCAGTTGTTTTTTGTTTGTTTCACTTGATGGTGGAGTTGAGTCTCCAAAGACTTATTTATAACTGATGTCTTGGAAAGTCTTTCCTATGTTGTCTTCTAAGAGCTCTTTGGTTTCTGGTTTTATGTCCAAGTCTCTGTCCATTTTGAGTTAATGTTTGTGAATGGCGTCAGAGTGGTCCAGCTTCATTCTTTTGCATGTGGCTCCAGCACCACTCATTGAAGAGACTTTCCTTTTTCCATTGAATACTTCTGGCTCCTTTGTTGTAGATTAACGGAGAGTATGTGAGTGGCTCAGTTTCTGGTTTTCAGTTCTATTCACTGATCTGTGCCTCTGTTATTATTCCAGTTCCATGCCATTTTGATCACTATTACTTTGTAATATAGTTCAAAGTCTGGAAGTGTAACCCCTCCAGATTCGTTCTTTTTTTAATGATTGCTTTGGCTATTCGGGATCTTTTGTTGTTAGACACATATTTTGAGATTTTTTCTGTTCTATTTCCTGGAAATAAGCCCCGGGGAATTTTAATGGGCATTGCATTAAACTTGTATATTGCTTTGGGTAAAATGGCCATTTTAATGGTATTGATTCTTCCCAGCCAGGAGCAGGGGATGTCTTTTCATTTCTTTGTGTCCTCATCTATTTTTTTTAAGGACTTGTAGTTTTCATTGTATAGATTTTTTACCTCCTTTGTTAGGAATATGCCTAGGTATTTCATTAATTTAACTTCTAATCTAAATGGCTTTAATGCCATGGTTTTGTTTTCTTCTAGCGTGTTTGCGTATAAAAATGCAGCAGATTTCTATGCATTGATTTTGTAGCCTGCCACTTTATTGTATTCATTGATGAGTTTTAGAAATTTTTTGATAGTGTTTTTGGGATTTTCATTATATATAATCATGTCATCTGCAAATAATGAGAGTTTGACTTCCTCCTTTCCAATTTTGATTCCTTATATTTCCCTTTCTTGCCTAATTGCTCTGGCTAAGATCTTCAGTACAGTGTTGAATAGCATTGGTGAGATTGGGCAGCCTTTTCTGGTTCCTGACCATAGAGGAAGCTCTTTCAATTTTTTGCCATTGACTGTGATGTGGGCTGTGGGTTTTCATATATGGCCTTTATTACATTGGGGTATGAACCTTCTATTCCCATTTTATGGAGGATTTTTATCATAAATGGGTGTTGGATCTTGTCAAAAGCTCTCTCTGCATCTGCTGGTATGATCATGTGGTTTTTCTCTCTGCTCTTGTTGACAGGGTGTATGACATTCATAGATTTACGTATGTTGAACCTTCCTTGCATCCCTGGGATAAATCCCACTTGGTCATGATGGATGATTTTTTTTTTTTAATGCATTGTTGGATTCGTTGTGCTAATGTTTTGTTGAGAATTTTTGCATCTATGTTCATTTTAGGTATTGGTCTAAGTTTTTTCTTGGTGACAGCTCTGTCGGTTTTTTGTATCAGTGTGATGTTATCCTCATAAAAAGTATTTGGGAGCGTTCCCTGTTCTTCAGTATTTTGGAAGAGCTTGAGAAGAATAGATGTGAATTCTTCTCTGCAGGTTTGGCAGAACTCATTGAAGAAGCCATCTGGTCCTGGGCTTTTATTTTTGGGGAGGCCCTTGATTATTTCCTCAGTTTCTTTGCTTGTGATTATTTTCTTCAGGTTTTCCAATTCTTCGAGGTTCAGTGTTGGTAGACTGTACTTTTCTAGAAATCTGCCCATGTCCTCAGGGTTGTCCATTTTGGTGGCGCAGAACTCTTCATAGCAGTCGTTTACGATGTTTTGAATTTCCATGGTATATGTGACAGCATTTTTTAAAAGCTTTAATCAAGACTTCCAATTTAAAAGAGTAATAAACTCAAAATCTGATTTTCCTACCTTTTTTAATGTATTTTTCTCATGATGAAATGCATAAGAACAGGCCTGGAGTGTGAGCTCCTGCGCCCTTGACGGGGTCAGACCTGCTCACGCGCTTCTGTGTCGCAGTCGATGCAGAGCCACGCCGCGGTGTTCCGCGTGGGCAGCGTGCTGCAGGAGGGCTGCGAGAGAGTCAGCCAGCTCTACGGGGACCTGAGGCACCTGAGGACATTCGACAGAGGTGAGCTGCTCGCGTATGGGCAGCCAGGCTGCTGCTGCTGCGCTGTCTGTCCCGGCAATGCTGACTAACCCTGTCGTGCTGGCCTCTCATTGGGGTGCCTGTGTCCGCAGGAGTGGTCTGGAACACTGACCTCGTGGAGACCCTGGAGCTGCAGAATCTGCTGCTCTGTGCGCTGCAGACCATCTACGGGGCAGAAGCCCGGAAGGAGTCCCGCGGAGCTCACGCCCGGGAGGACTACAAGGTGCCGCCCCGCCCGCCCGCCCTTGGCACCGTCAGTCCCAAGCCTGTGCTGCCCTGCAGCTCAGCTTGCTCCCTAGTCCAGAGAGTATGTGCAAGAGTGCGTTTCCCTTCTGACCACACATGCCTGCGTGGTCGTCTGCTCTGTTCTCTCCGCTGCTGCCCAGCAGCGGCGTCTCTGCCACACGCACCTTACCCTTCTTGGCACAGGGCAGCGTGCGGCTGGGGACGGTTGTGGTAAGCGCTGCTTGACCAGAGCACATCTAGACCTGCTGTCTGGTTCAGGAAAGCAGACCTGGGCGCTGATCTCGGCGGCCATGTGTCCACGAGGCATACTGCTGTGTGGATTCGCCTCACACCCTGCCGGCAGCGCACTCAGTCCGGGGCTCGTGCCTGAGGCTGCGGCCTTCGGTCAGGCAGCAGCTTCCCAGCCACCTGGACGTGGCTCAGTGGGGCTGTGGGCTGAGCAAGAGGAGTTCACTTTTACTGATTTGGGTGCCACCAGTTGGGGCTGAATTAGTGCCTTGTGCTCGGTTAGAGGAGGAGCTCGGTCAGCACTTTGCTCATATGTGTGAGCGCTGGACGCTTCTCCAGACTGAGTGGGCAGCTGTGGGGTAGAGGTGATCATATCTTCATTCAGTCCCAGCAGATGCAATTAAATGTTTAGAAATTGGGGGTACCCCTTACCGCCACCCTCCCAAAGACATCTCAACTCTGCCCACTGCCAAATGCCCACATTTAGCAGAAACAGCCAGGTGTTTGGATTTTTCTTTTTATGTTTCTTTGAGTAGGCTCTTATATATCTTATCTATTTCCACATTCAATAAAAATAATTTAAAGAAAAAACTGAAGCCTCCTAGAGTAGAGCAGAGACGGTCTGGCCCCAGTATCCATCCTCTAGCAGCTGTAGAAAGAGAAAACCCCTGTAGCTGGGACCCGCAGCTTGCTGCTGACCCCCTGCCTCGCCGTGTGGGTGGCGGGGCTCATGTGGGCTCGGGCCTGTGGTGGAAGTGGGGCCAGCAAAGGCAGGCGGCCGCGGCGGGGCGGGACCTCAGCTTACGCGCAGAACTGACTGTGTTTCTACTACGTCCTTTTAGTCAGACCAGGCCAAACTGAATGGTTTTGCCATATCCTATGGGGGAGACAAGTGGAGGCACAAAGTCCCACTTTCCATGTATGAGGTCTGTTTAGACAATGGGGGCCTTGTGAGTAGGGTCTGGGTTTCATATCAGACCAGTCTTATGCGTGTTCTCGTGAATTTGCACATCTGGTTATATGGCCTTCTTAAGTAGTGGACAGCTGGGAGTGGAACTGTGGTGGCATCTTCTGAAATAACTTGCTGTTGCCGCTGCAGGTGCGCATCGATGAGTATGATTATTCCAAGCCCATCCAGGGGCAGCAGAAGAAGCCATTCGAGGAGCACTGGAGGAAGCACACCCTTTCCTACGTTGATGTCCAGACCGGGAAGGTACGTGGGAGACGTTACCTGGGAGACATTACCTGGCAGTTCGCTCTGCTCACAGAGCGCGGCAGTCTGGTCCAAGTTGACTGCTCACAGATGTAAGTCTTCGCCGGGGAGCACTGCCGCCATTCAGGCTACTGCCAGGAAACAGTCTAGCCTGAGTGGACATTTCAGAAGGTCCAGCCTTCCAGGGGTCAGCACTGGGCAGGAGCAGGCACACACTGCAGCCTAGCAGTAGGGGGACAGTCTGACGAGCTGAGTGAGGGCAAGAAGACACCCCGACGCCTCCTGTGGTCGCACCATCGGGAGGGCACGTGCAGCCCACAGCACCGTGGGCACAGTCCCCAAGGCCGACTGAGGTGGCGGGCTGGATACGGAGGGAACAGCTGAGGTCCCAGGGAGTTTTGTGTCTCATCCACCAAAGCTTAATCCACCCTTTTGGCATTTCTACCAGGCAGTGAGAATCGGAAATCAGAACTAGCAGTCGTAAAGCATTTACTGCGCCGCCTCAAAGCATGTTAGGGTTTTCTCAGGCAGCACTCTGGGTGTAGAAGTGGGTTCTCTCGTCCCCACGTACACGGAGCACCGTGGTCTGACTCCTCACTCTCTGTGAAGGCTGTTCCCTGACAGCGCCCAGAACAAAACCAGGCTTCCCTCAGTGCAGCCTGTTTGTGGTAATGCCTGGTGCTGTCTGTGATAATAAAATAGAAAGCGTGGAGGTACAAAAAGAATAAAATTTACATTTATAAGCTAACCAATAGGAGGTGGTCTTTTTATTATTTTGAAATAGTCCCTTTGGGCTTTGTTGTGTACAAAGCTCTTTGTGTGTTACATGTGTGTTGTGTACATGAGTTTTACAAGGAGAAAAGACTGGAAATAAACACGTTTTTTAAGCTTAGCAAATACCATTCATGACTTGAGCATTTTTATGGAGATGGAGAATTTCATGCAGTGTTATTTTACCTGTTTGTTCACTCTGGATCTGCCGTAATTTGCATATCTAGTTCCCTAGTGTTTAAATGCACCTTTTCAAGTTTGTTACTGAAAACTACTCCAGTGAAGACTTTTCTTTTTAAGTTTCTGAAGGTTTGCCTGCAAATCTGGTTTTGTCGTTAATTTTTCAAACTGTCTGCACTCTTCTTTTTTATAAAGAGGAAGAAAGGGAGAGAATGAAGAGGCATTTTGAGGAAAGAAGAGGAGGAAGAAACATCTATTTAGTTGTTCATTTTCGGTTTTCATCCTGGTCCTTGGGCTGTATGTGGTCTGCACTCTGGCATCTCAACCGCCTGAGCCAAGGGGGCCCATCTGTTGGTACATTTTTGCTAACTTTCCACTGACTCTTCTTCCTAAGGTCTCGCTGGAATACAGACCTGTGATCGACAGAACCTTGGATGAGGCTGACTGCGCCACCGTCCCCCCCGCCATCCGATCGTACTGATGAGTCCGGTCCCACGTGATATAAAGCGCGCACGCTCGTGTGGAGCCCCGCTGCCGCTGAACTCTGCTCGCGCAACTAGCCGTGCCGGCGGCACAGACCAGCTGCCTGCGGCTCACAGCTGGGGCGCCCAGCGGCAGCATCTTACCGCTGCCTGTGCCCCGCGCTTCGTTCTCGTGACACAGTGGAGCTGGGCGCCCTGAAATAAAGCACGTTGTGAACTGCTGCCGCGTCCACGCTCATTTAAAGTCTCACGCGGTGCTGGCGGTGGCATTATGAAATGCGATTATCTCTTTATTGTTCTTTGAAACCCAGTTGTTTTATTATACTTGCATATATTTAAGTAAAAATGAATGTTGGTATCTAACAGCAAATGAAGGAAACAATCATTTCATTATTCTTAGTAAGCAGATGGTTTGATATATGACCATTTGTCGTAAAGTATATAATAACCAAATATTGAATGAAACTGTTATAAAAGTAATACATTATTTTATTCTTTTATAGATATATAATTTTTTTAAGGAAAGGTACATGCAGGAATGAAGGCAGGCACGCAGGCAAGGAGAGAGAAGGAAGCCGCACTTCAGTATTTTTATTTGTCCCCGCCCAACACCCTGTGCCCCCCCAGCGCTGGACCTTGAACCCGGGACCTTGGGACACACACGTGGGACTGCTCCCAGGGCGTGCTAGGCCACCAGGGCGCGCCCAAGATGACTTGTTTAAGGTTTTTTCTTTTCAGTGGGTCCAACTCGCCTGAAACACTGAAACTGTTCTTTATAAACGTGCCATCGCAGTGCGACGTAAACCTGCCTGAGAGCGTTGCTGGTAAGGAGTTTCCGCAGGCCGGGCGGCAGTGCCGCTGCTTCTGCACATGGGGGGCCGCTGTGCAGCGCTGCCGCAGGAAGGCACGAGCCTTCTGTGCCCCCACAGCTCCAGGGAGACGGCTGCCTCCCGGGCACGTGTTCTTCATGGCTGCAGGCTGAGCAGGTGATGGGAATTCACATTGATGAATGGGACGGGGCACTTCACTGTCAGGTAGTAAACTTGAGGTGATCAATACAGATCCCATGTTGTCTGGGTTTTGGTTTTATTTCCTTTAAAGGAAAGGCAGCAGGCAGAGAAGGGGGAGAGAAGGAAGAAGCATTTATTTAATTCACCTCAGTTGTCGTTCCCTGCCCCGCCCCCATCTCCCAGCCCTGGGTTTTCTGAACCTGAGTCCTGGGGATGTATGTGGAACTGCATGTCTGGTCTGGACTCTTGACCAGAGATGACATCAAGAAAACAGCTAAAGGAGGCTCGTCCTCAAGGGGCAGCGATGAGGTCAGTCGCCTGCACAGGAGCGCAGGCTGCATAACCCGAGTTCAAGTCCCAGGTCTGGGAGGAAACAAGCAGTGTGAACAACTAAATAAAATGCTTCCTCCTCCCGCCTCCTGCGCTCCTTCATTCCTGCCTGTAGCTTTCCTTTAATAACAAGGAAATCTACCCACCCTCTGAAGACAGAAGTTTGAGTCAGCTGCATATTACGTGTCGTTTTTATTTTCAAATAACTGATGTCCCTGTTGGCAGTAAGCAGCTGGAAAAAGTACATCACGTACAGGGAAAGGCTTCATAATACACAGTGGACACTTGTCGCAGAGGAGGACACGATGTTGACTTGGAGCGGGACAATGCCAGTCCTGAGCTCGGGGCAGGCAGCACGGCGGAGGCTCACCGCCCTGCGTGTGGAGGCTGCGGACCCGGGGGCGGGAGGTTGAGTGTGTTCCCTGTGCTACAAGTGCTAGTTGGACAGTGTCGTCTCGCTGGTAAACGTGCAGAAGTCCGTGCGCTTGCAAAACAGCAACATCCTGAACAGGTGCTGGTGGGTCTGCAGAACGCAGCCCCATCTGATAAAATGACAGTCCTCTATTTGTCCTTTGACCTGGCAGTTCCACCTCAGACACTGGCACAGCAAGGACTTCACATCTGGCATTTGCAGTCCTGAAGGTAGGCGACGACGGTATGGCTGGTCTGCTGCAGAAAGAGGACAACTTGGGACCAGAATGACCTCCGGTGCACAAACTGCCGAAGTTGCTAGTAGGAGCACGTGTGTGCCCCCAAGCCCGCTAGAAAGAGAAAGTGGTTGCTCTGGAGGGGAGAAGACAGGCGCCAGCTGTGAGCACTGCACCACTGCACCACTGCACCACTGCACCGTGAAGTCGTGAATGTTGCATTTGAAAACAAAGACAAGCCCCTAAGCCTGAAAAAACAGCGCACTGCCTTGCACTGGAGTCCGCAAACGCTGGCCCCGAGAAGCCTTGGGAGGCGCCCCGCACCAGCTCGGGGGGCTGCAGCTGCGCTGAGGAGCGCGTAAGAGCAGAGCACCTGCGAGGGGTCAGCTCCTTGCCCCCCAGCCCCGGGCGGCAGGCCGGTGGCATTGGAACATGGTGCTGCAGGGGTCTGCGGCTAGCGGACTGTTGTCTAAGGACTAGCAGTCACTTTCCATGATGACGATATGCTTTCCCCTTTTGAAACTGTGTAGTGAATTAAAGCTAAAAACTATGTTAACGTTAAAACTAAGGTTTCCTTGAGAAGAGAAAAAACTCAGGTAAAGCCCTGTCATACTAAATTCAGACCAGAATTATGAGTAAGCTCATTCGTTGTTCTCTGAAAAACATATCCAGCTTGTGCGGCAGCTGCTGGGACGAGCACGCCCACGGGGAGGAGCCAGGCTCCTGAACAACGTGCCATCCTGGCAGGTGGCACGAGGGGCGAATGAGCAAGACGAGAGTAGAGAGTTTTCTGAGCCAGAAGCAAAAAGTTTCATTTAAAAGTTCTGACGCCAAACATTGACGAGGGTGTGGGAGGCAGCAAACAGCAATGAGCAGATCAAATAGAAAGTGAACTGAAAACCCTGAGAATTCGTAGTAGATAACCTTCAACATCAAACAGCATAATTGGTCACCAGGATGTAAACACTGATACGGACAATTAACAGAAAACAATGAAACAATTACCCCGTCTTCTCTAAGTTGTAACTCAGCGTAATCTAGTTGATGTGGGAAAGTTCTTTACAGAGGAATTCCTGCAAATCAGGGAGTAAGGAGTGCTGGAACTCAAAGACCAATGTGTTACGGCCCCAGGGCTTGGTTCTGTGACTGTACTGGAGTCGCTGGGAGGCTCTCAATTCAGGTTCCAGGGCTGGTCCTGAGAACCCTACTTCACAAATCCCATGTGGAGTTACAGACAGGAAGGAGGACATTTCCAGGAGAAAAGAGGTGGGAAGACGACTGGCCCCAGTGGATGCTCAGGTGCTATGCAGGGCGTGGGCATCAGCGTGGAGGCCCCGTGGTGATCAGGTGTGGGGACCATTAGGAAGAAGTGCAGCTCTCTTGTGGTTTCCCTGTGTCTGTCCCCCAATTCTAAACCAACAACAAACCTTAAAAGTTCATTCATATTCTGTGGGACCCAGGTTAACGGGGCACAAAGTATTTTGTGCTGAAAATCTTAAGCAAATGTGTGTTCAAAGTTTTTGAATGGACCTACATGTGTTGAACTGACAAACCAGATGATAAAACATGAGTCAAAATAAAAACTAAACGGAGACTGAACAGTTCTACGCAGTGCCTTGTCTTGAGCTCTAGGTCACCAGAAAATTTCAGCAGCGATGGCCCCAATGACTCCCGGGTGCAAGACACTGAGCTGCCTGGGAAGCTGAAAAATCCAAAGAACCCAGCTACCTGAGAAATGAATGCATCCTGCCACCCGCCCCCAGCCTTACCACCCATAGAAACTCCAAACCCTGACAACTCGAAGTTGACTCACCTCTTAGGAGTCTGGCCCCTCTCCGCCTTGGAGAGAGAATAAATCTATCGCTTGCTCACTTGTGAATTTTTTCACCCCCACTCTCCAGCCATCCACACTGTACCCACCTTACAAAAAGAAAATAGAATTTTGCTCAGACTTAGGTTTCCTAAAAGGATCAAAAGCAAAAAGTTAAAACAGTGTAATAATCTTAGACTTGAACTGTCTGAAGGCAGGCTATTCTTATTTACGATAGTCACCTTGACCCATTGCAAGTACTCGTCCACTGTGGTGAGTGTCTGCACGCTGGACAGCCATGCTACAGCCCAGGCTCATGTGGGCACCTGTGATGTCTCATTTGCTAAAAAGCATTTACTGGAGGTGCTGACCACGACTCATGAGTCCTTGTTAAGCTCATACTGGATCTGACAATCCTGGAAGGAAGTGTCTTTGGGAGGGAAGGGCTCAGGCTGGGTGATCCCATCCCCTGGAATCAGAGGCTGTGAAAGAGGTAACTGAAAATGCTTCCAGTGTGGAGCTGTCTCAACGTAGTCTTTAGGGATCAAAGTGCTTTCAAAGGGAAAGTGGTAAGTGAGGTCCACCCAGTGTGAGCGCGCACACCGTACACAGGATGGGACAGCAAGCACACACCTTGTTGGGTCGTCCTAACGTACTTACTGAGGCACACTTAGGAGGTCACATATGCCGAAGCATAAGAGGAATCTGAGGGTGGGCTGGGAGCGCTGGGATGCTGGCACCTGGAAAGAACCACGTTTAGAAAAAGTCTAAGGGAATTAGATGAAGGTGATAAAAGGCATTTTCCAATTAGCTGGGAGGAATTGGGTCAAAGTAAAAACAGATCGCTCTGGGGCACATTATGCAACAGCGTTGACGCAGAGAAGAAGGCAGTGTTGTCTTTCAGTGTCCCCTACTCCACTGAGGAGCACCATCCAAATGAGAGCCTGAAGCAGACCTGTAGGGAATGGAATCCCAGATGGGACAGATAGACCGGCATGAATACTTTAACAAAGCCGGCAGAACCAGGAGCAGGCAGTCTGATCTGCTTGTTATTGGCAGGAGGTTCCAATACTCTACATCTCTGTAACGTGACAGGGCTCCAGGCCAGGACGCCATCGATGGTGAAGGGTCACAGGGAGGACTCCAAGCCCAGGCCCAGCTGCACAGCTTGGGCGCAGAGTGTGAATGTGCCAGGCCAATCGCTGAGGAGTCCAGGATTCATCCACTGGTACACTTATATGCAGGTAGATGGGGGTAGATATTACCAGGGCGGGTGGAGGGGCAGTGTCTCTAAACCTCATTTCCTGGTAATCAATCTCCCCAAGCTGCTGCAGGAAACACTGAGACCTGGGCTAGAATCTCCTCTTCTTGCCTTTTGACCTTAGGTCAGCCAAACTTTTCTCCTCAGTGAAGTGCCAGGACCGGTGTTATGAGGGGCACCTGGCTCACTGAAGCACTCAACACTGCTTCTTCCCTGAGTCATTCCCGCCCTAGGGTGTCAGAAAGCAGAAAGAGCCCTCCAGCACCCAGGAGGTCCTGACTGGTCATCCAGGTGGAGACCAGAGTTGGAGTGGTGACACACCCCTCTGGGCAGGACTGCTGTCACTGGGCTGACCTCTGCACACGCTGCACCGGGAAACATGCACAGTGGGTTGCAAAGTCACAAGCATTAATTTTGCAGTTTTCTACTGAACAAAAAAGGGAAACAGTGGATGGAACAAAGACGGAATTTGAAAACTACAGATGAAAAAAGACCTGTGGAATTCCAGAAAGGATTCTTAAAAGTGATGTGAATACTTGAGAAAACCAGAAACCACTTGAGATTTCATGGGAAGTGACGGGGGGAACCACCCCACATTGCTGAGGAGGTTTGCAGATGCACACTTGGAGAACAGGAGGTCACCAAACATCTCCACTTCCTCGAAGGGCCTGAGAGCCTCCAGCACAGGCCTGGTGGGCAGAGGGAAAAGAGCTAGGGAGGCAGCTGGTCCGGCGGCGCTGTGGTCCCAGACGGCGGCGGCTTCGCCGAGCTGGTCCTCCCCGAGGCCCGCAAGGAGGTCCCTTCACCACGAAGCCCGCCGGCCCGGGGCGCAGCGGTCCCTCGCGAGTGGAAGTTCCTCCGGGAGCAGGGCAGTCGGGGCGGCGGGCGACGCCGCAGGGCGTCCGGGTGTGGCACACGTGACTTCGGCCACGGAACCCTCCCGGCGAGATCGGGGCCGGGCGTCCTACGACGGCGGGCCGGGGAGGGGCCGGGGCCGGGGAGGGGCCGGGGCCGGGACTGGGTCACGGGCGCCTGACGGGGCCAGGAAGGCACTGGCTCCGCTCCCTCGCGTCGGCGTCGGAGCTTTTCTCGCCGCAGGCGTGACGCCCCCGGGCTGCAGCCCCTTCCGCCCGCACCTGCACGGCGCCTCGGGCGGGAGCGGCCCCCGCCGCGGACCCGCGGGCCGGGCCTAGCCGGCCAACGCAGCCGGAGCCGGGCCCGCGCACCTCCCGCCGCCGCCCGGTGCGCGCGCCCGCGCGCTGCCTAGCAACGGGAACGCGCGCCGGCCCGGCCCCGCCACCACGGGACACGCACTTCCGGCGCCCGCGGAAGTGCCGTGACGTCGGCCGCCCACGGAGGCGGAAGTGCTGCCGCGCCGCCGCCCAGTCGCGGCGCCTCAGCCCATGGCCGCCTACCCGTACCGCCCGGGCCCCGGGGCCGCGCCCGTCCCCGCCGCGGGCGCGGCGCTGCCCGACCAGAGCTTCCTGTGGAACGTCTTCCAGAGGTGAGGCCGGCGCCGCGGCCCCGCAGCCCCGCAGCCGCTCCCGCCGCGGGCCCCCGGGCGCGAAGCCCGCCGTCGGGGCCGCCCGCGCCGGTGCCCGCGGGGCCGCCCGGACCGGCCTCCGCCCGGGGCGGTAGAGCGCCCGCTCCCGGGAGGGCGGCCGCCGCGCTGGCTGCAGGGCCGGGCGACGCCGGTGCAGCGCTGCCCCTGGACGCGCGGGCGGAGGCGGCACCGCGCGGTGACTCACGCTCGGGGATGACTCGGTTTTCCGGGTAACGTCTTCCTCCCTGTGAAGGAGCCAGAGATCGGAGCGCCCGGTGGAGCGTAGACGCGCAGAGGGAAGGTCCCAGAAGGGGCCTGATGGGGGTAAACCAGCCTGGGCTTCACAGGTGGAAGACATCCTGCTGGCATTTCTTCTCCGGGGCTGTGGGACGGGAGCGTGGGAAGGCGGAGGACGGAGACTATTCAGGGCTGTGCTGGCCCCGCGCTGCGCGCCTCATCCCGGCCTTCAGTCCTCAGCCCTGTGCTCTTGTTTTGCAGGGTGGACAAAGACCGGAGTGGCGTGATCTCGGACACCGAGCTGCAGCAAGCACTGTCCAATGGTGAGCGGGTCAGCGGCAGGCCCTCTCCAGCAAGGCAAACCCATCCCTAGTTAATAACGTCCCTGGAATTCCTTCTCGGGGTACAAAGGGGTCGCTGTGACCTAGTTAGTGTTATGCAGCCGCACGGGGTGCTGCTGCTTGTCATCAGTGCGACTCTGGGCGCCTTGCTGAGCTGGTTGAACCCCAAGCCCAGGGAAACTTCTCGTGAAATGGAGGTTGAGGTGTGGGTTTCAGGGAGGGAAAGCAGATTTATCTTCACATAGCAGAGAACCTTCAGGTGAATTGAAGATTGTTGAATTCTTAGGTAACTGCATCTTAGTAAACCCTCTGCAGAGAGGCCATCAAGTCCTCAGAGATCCCAGTGCTGCAGTGATTGTGGGGAGATGAACTTACCGTTGGAGGTTACTAACTCCAGGCAGGGGTGAGAGGATTGTGCTTCGTGGAGGGGCCCGGGGGGCTCCCCGTGGAGTTATGTTCTTGCTTGTTCCAGTGGCATTTCTCCGTGGAAGTGCTGTGAGAGACCTTTTACTCCCCTGAATACCTGACTGTGTTGCCTGTCTTAATCCCTCAGTGCCACAGTCCTTCAGATTCTTGTCTTTCCAGAAGCATGTGTTCAAGCCTTTTAACATGTCATGAAAATGTTGAAAGTTCATCTTGTTACTGTGAAGCTTGCGGATGCAGCAGACTAGACAAGCGCGTGGGAAGGACTGAGCACTACACTTCCCAGCGCGGAGGAGGTTTGGGGGCTCGAGCTGATCCCACATGGGCAGTCAGTGCTAGTTTGTTGCCTGATTTGAGCAGTTGAGGATTTGTGTTCACAGATGAACACACTGATTTACAGACTGGCAGATACCTCTGACTTTACTTTCTGGCACTTAGTGTGTGTAGGCCACAGATACTATGTATCAGTCGACTTGGATTTCTGTAGATTATTTTCAGGAAATAGCCCAGGCAGTGGAGACGGCTGGGGTGTGGACCATGAAAGTCTAAGGACCACGGACCCCAGTTCTCCACCTGGGGTGCAATGTGGGAGGAAAACAAAATAAAACAAAAAGACATATAAAAATGCTTCTTCCTCCTTGTCCTTCCTTCCTCTCTTTAAAAAAAAGAAAAATTCTTTCACTTCTGCCTTGATGACTGTTCCTTCTTGATCATTATTAAGCCCCCCACTTTTTTTTTTTTTTTAAATAGGAAAGGTACAGACAGGAATGCAAGCAAGTAGGCAGGCAGGAAGAAGGAGAAAGAAGGAAGAAGCATTTTACTTATTTTTCATTTAGTCGTTCATCACAACTTTTACCCCTAAGTCCCAGATCGCGAACCTGTCATGTACATGGACTGCGCTCAGCTAGAGGTGGTGGACATGTCCTGTAGGCCACCAGGATATGCCGGCCCTTTCCATTTTTTTATAGTGTCTCCAGGGCTTGGGTTGTACTCAGCAGTATCCAACAGGGTTGTGAGACAGATGTCGAAACACCTGGAATCAGCAGACGGTAACTTGGTAAAAGCCTGACTCAAGACTCTTTGGCCAAAGTGGGTGATTAAAATTATTTTGACTTACGATTTTTCTCCCAGGGCTGAACGTCTGTTTTCACATCAGAGCGAGAGAATTGGAGCATGTCAGTAAATTAGTTTAATTATTTAATGCATCACGGATGGGTAACTGAGCTGCTGAATCTGTGCCTCTGCGCACGCTTCGTAGGCTGCCTGGCCCCGTCCCCACCCCGAGTCCTGCAAGCCCTGCCTGCACTGCAAGCTGCCAGAAGCGGCGTCCCTGGGAGGCTGTGCAGAGGGGCTGGGCGGGGCTCTTTCCTTTTCACAGTGTCACACACTGCCCAAGTTAGGGACCTTGTTTTAAAGGGAAGGGGCAGCAGGAATGAAGGCAAGGAGAGAGGAGGAGGAAGCTTTGTAATTATTTTATTCAGTTGTTCATCTTGGGTGTTTCCCGGCTCCAGGTCTTGAAGCGGGAACCTTGGGATGTGTGTGGACTGTGCCCGACCACTCCTCCACCAGGGTGCACCCCGTGTTTTAAATTGGCACATTATTTCTTTGAATTATGGGAAGTTAATTTTCCTCAAGACTCTTTTTTGTTTTTTTGCAGATTTGCCTTAATATTGAGGTATTTTGGGCATTTTAAAGGTGTACTTTCAAGATAATCTGTATCTTCTTTTTAAGGTAGTTTTTAAGTCAGTGGAGTTCCAGCTTCCTTGGGGATCCCCTATGAAGGAGAAATGAGAGAAATCAGACCATATAAGCACACAGGTCCCTGTAGGCTTTTCATGCAGTTACATCACGGTCCCTCTGCCCTTGGTCAAATTCAGTGGGTGATGGAGCCGAGGGACTTGCCTTCAGTTTTCATGCAGGGGAGGCTTGGCTCAGCAGGCCTGGTCGCCCAGAGCCTGCACCTTCCTGAGGGCCTGTGGGATGGCTGGCCGCCTCCAGGGATGTTCCGACTGGTAGTGTCTGCTGACGGAGGTTCCGGCTTCCTGGCCGTTCATCACAGCAGGATGACTGAAACACCTGGTTTCCCCCTGGTCGTCTGGAGCCTCAGTAATGGCCCAACCCCAGGGAACTCCCTGAGCAGGGGCCCTTCCCCGGCAGGCAGCTCTCGACATGTGTCCCTGGAGGAAGTGAGCCTTCCCGTGTGACTCTCAGGAGAGGGCTCTGGAGGCTACGCCGGTGTCCCCCAGCCCCGCCTTGTCCCGGCGCTGACTGCTGTCGAGTCATCCTCCTAAGGGTGGTCTGGGGACTCCAGCACAGCCGAGTTTCAGGTGGAGACGGCAGGGCTGGGTCCGCCGAGGCAGCCCCTGAGCCCCGCATTCAGCTGCTTTTATCAACCAAAAACCACAGTGCACAGCTGATAGGATATAATTTCAAGAAAAGAAACTTTGGAGGATAAAGACAGGGCACATGGTCGCTGAGCTGCGTTTTGCCTCTGAGGAGGCGGCACACAAATCCCTAGAGTTGCCTGTGTTCTGGTGGCCGGGTGCTGAAGCTGTTTCCTTTGGTTCCTTGAGATGAAACTGAGGCCAGACTTAGGGGAACAGTGGCCGTATGTTTCTAAGAAAAAGTCTGTTAGGAAATCTTTCATAAACTGGCTGGTTCTGACATTCCTGCAAGCTCCTTGCTGCAAGCAGGCGGGACTACTCCAGAAAACCCGGCGCGGAGGGTCACGGGGGCTGCACTTGTCCGGTCGCCTCCTGCGTTCCGCGAGCACCCTGGAACGGAGCTTGTTTGCACTGCGGTGTGTTCTAGGGAAAGCTCGATGCTCAGGTGTGTTCGTGTTTCTGTCACCCTGCGGGGCTGCAGCGTCGCTGGGGGGTTTACGCTGTGTGGTGTGTGCGACCCGGGCCTCAGGCCCTGGGACACAGTAGATTAGTTGACTGGGCTGCCGTTGTCACTGCATTTCTGTGAAGAGTCAGGTCCCATTTGAGTAACAAGAAAGACCAGCGCAGGGACCCGCGTGTCGCCAGCAGAGCCCGTCCCCTCCGTCAGGGCGCACACATCACTGGGAGCTGCCCCGTGTCACAGGAACTCATGCCATGCAGTCGCGTCCAGGGGAGGTGCGCGGGTTTGACAGTGCACAGGCGAGGCGGGATCTAGCCTGGTGGGGCCCCCGCAGATGGGGCGCACAGGGAAGCTCCAAACTGCTTGCTACGTGGGCTTTACGTCCTGTGTCCCGGTCAGCCCAGGAGGCTCCTGCTGGTCCCGGTGCTGACCTGGTCTGTTTGGCGTCGGTGTGGGTGGTGCTCACAGCCGGCCACAGAGCTCTTGCTCTCAGCTGAGCTGGACGAGTCCGCCTCCTGCTGCTGGCAGGGCCCCCAGGGGAGACTCAGATCCCACCAAGCCAGATCTGCCTGGAGCCTGGCCGGACTCACCTGCGCAGGTTCTCTGTGGTGCCCTCGCTGAGCCGTGGCGCAGGGGCCCCGTGGACTGCGGATCACGCTGGTGTGAGCTCTTGCCTCTGGTTCTCTTGGCCACTGTGGCCCTGCCCGCGGTGTCAGGTGTGGTCTCCAGGTGCTCCCGCCCGCCGGGCAGGCCTGCAGCAGGCATTGAGCCCTGCTCCGGGCTTGTCCACACGCGGCTCTGCAGCGCTCGTGTCGCTGCTCTCACTCGGGTGACGTTGCGTTTCGCTGCACCTTTAGGAGTACAGCTTCCCTCTTGTTCACACTTCACAGCGCCCAGCTACGATTCCAGGAGAAAGTTAAAAGTTCGCTTGTTTCCAGTACGCTTTGGCATAGTCACTGGAGGAAAACAAGGGCGTGACCGATGGCCGCGCCTGTTTGTAGGGTCCCCGTGAGCAGAGGTGAGCTGCGTCCCTGGACCCTGCTGCAGGCGCTCCTCATGAGGGGTTTCTGAGTGGCCATTGGTGGCTCCCCTGACACGTGTGAGCTCTGTGTTCTCAGGGACTTGGCAGCTGTATCTGGGAGTCAGTGTCTCTTGCCCGAGCAGCTGTGACTCTGGTGGCCCTGAGACACTGCAGGAGGAGCAGGACCCTGGCCCTGGTGCTTCCGCCTTGCGGGGTGCGGTGCGTGCCGCCGGGGACGCTGCTCCGGGGCCTGCTTGTTGGAAGCACACGGCTTCCTCTCAGAGCAGGGACTTAATTTTCCTTAAAGACGATTCCTCTTGATCGAATTCCTGTTTGTTTTCAGGTACCTGGACTCCGTTTAACCCAGTGACTGTCAGGTCGATCATATGTAAGTAAAGGTGTCTGTCCTACCGGTGCAGGCAGGCAGGCAGGCGGATGGCTGTCACCTTCGTCCTTAGACACAGGCCACGCTTCCTGCGTCTGTTTCCTGCCCTTTCTCTCCTTCTGGGACTTTAGTTGGACTGGGGCAAGGGGACATTTAATACCTAGTCCTTCACCGATGCCACTTTCAGGGACTGACCTGATTCTGGTCTATAGGCGTCCGCGTGTGGAGGAGCAGCGTGGCCCCAGGCGCGCCTGTGGAGTGCTGGCCACAGATGCGGCTCCGTTCTGCCGACTCCGCGAGGCCACATTTCATGCGTGGTCCAGTCTCCCAGGCCCAGCGTGCTCGTGTGTGGCCTTCCATTAATCTCCGCCTGAAAGGACACCAGTGACGGCTCCTTTCTCAGGCTGTTTCTCTCTGCTTTTAGCCACTTGCAGTTTTTTGTAAATGTAGTTACAGGGTTTTCAATCTGGTCCCGGAATTAGGCTTTTTTCCCTGGCGAAAGGCCAGTCTTACCATCTGAAGCCAACAGCCTTCCCATGGCGTGGCCTCCTTGGCAGAGGAAGACTTCTGCGCGTGCATGAGTGCGGCCCTCTTGGGGTGGAGGGGGCACCTCTAGGGGTCAGACTCGGGCTCTGGGCCCAGACGAGGCTCGCTCGGAGGAGCCGGGCAGGCCCCTCCTCTGTGTCCAGCCTGTGCTGGCAGCGTGCAGACCCCTTCAGGCCGCGGCACCGCCCCCAAGGCAGTGCTGGCAGTCAGTGCTGGAGGGGTCCCTGCTGGGCGGGAGCTGGGGGCGTGGGGGCACCGTGGGAGGAGCTTCACGCAGCCTCCCCTCTCCCGCAGCCATGTTTGACCGCGAGAACAAGGCAGGCGTGAACTTCAGCGAGTTTACGGGCGTTTGGAAGTACATCACGGACTGGCAGAACGTCTTCCGCACCTACGACAGGGACGGCTCGGGGATGATCGACAAGAACGAGCTCAAGCAAGCACTCTCAGGTTTCGGTAACTCGCTTTTCTCGACTGTGTAGCGCGTTTCATTTTGGAGCCCGGGGCAGTGGGCTGCGGCTCTTCTCCCACCCACTCTGAGCTTCTGCATCAGGCGGTTCACATCGTGATGCTGCTCACTCGATGGAGCCTGAACGTGGCAGTCACTGAGGAGAACGGCGGGGTGGGCAGCGGGGTAGCGCGCTGCTTGTTCTGGGAGAGTTTCATCCAAAATGAGATGAGGGCTATACAGTGGTTTCTCTCGTGACGTGGACGGTGTCACGCGACCTTGAGAATGTGGCGTCCGACATCATCTGGTGGAAACGGGGTAAGACACATGGGCGGCTTGGGCTCTGTGATACAAACCCCCAGAAGGATGGTGGAACCTGCAGTGCACAGCCTGTCACGGCTCCATTCTCAAGTGCGTGTGAGCACCCGCACACACCGCATGCAAGTAGCCTGAGTGTGCTGTGTCGCCGGGGTGTCGATGTACCTTTCCAAGTGCGCCTGCGGCCTCCGGTGCTAGAGCGCAGGGCTCAGAAGTGGAGCCTTTTGTTTGCGAAGCAAAAGCTGAAATGCGTGGGGCTTGCTCAGGTGGCCTCGCCGAATGTCCAGTTTGGACGATTCCACTCAGCCCACTGTTCACGGCCATTTACAGTAACTTGCTGTGTTGTGCCTGAAAGGCTGCTTATAAACGCCTTAAAAGAATTAAGTGAGGCTAGATCATCATGTCCTGTATTCTGACTATTTCAGGGACGTTCTCTCCTCCTGGCCTCTGCCATGTCCTGCCTGTTCTTCGCATGTATGCTGCTGTCTCGCTCCTCCTCCTCTGGAGCTCTCCCCCTATGGCCTTGAACACAGGGTGAGGCAGGGGCTGGACCCCCCCATTGGAAGTTTGTGTCCTGATGAGCTCCCAGGTGTGGCTCAGGGTTGGGACCTGGAAGGTCCTGACCTTACTCTGCCCTCAGGTGGCGGGTCCCGGTGGGAGCCTGCACAGGAGGATGGGCTCTCCAGAGAGGGGGGCCCTGGGCCGGAGGCCTGCCCAGCTGGGGTGACCCAGAAGGAACCTGGATCCTGTGAACTATTTCCAGAGGGCGACCTCAGGTGTCACAGGACAGGTGTCTTCTAAACCGCCACCGCCAGTGTCAACAGTGCCAGTGACGAGTGGGCCTGGAAGCTCACGGCAGAAGTGCTGGCAGAGACATGTCCCAGCCTCATCCCTGTCAGACCAGGACGAGCGCACTGCTGTGGCGACAGCGGTCATGTCGCATCCCGGAGTGTGCCGAGACCCTTCCTGAGCTTCGAGTTTTTCTGGGAAAAGCAAACTTTGTGTCATAGCATTTCTTGTTCACTCCAAAGAGTTCTCGCTGCGCTTGGTTTCCCCAGAGCCTTGTCTCTCGTGAAGCGTCACTGCCTCCTTGTCTGATACTACTTTGGAAAGTTTTTGTTGGTAACTTAGAAAATGTGCCTCAAAGCAACAATTCCTGTTGGTTGAGCCCTAAGAACAGGCATCTTGCTTGTGTAAACCTGGGACTGGCTGCCTTTCAACTCGAGCCTGGGTTGTGCCCTTCGACCTCTTCAGCCTCTTCCGCTCTGCACGGGGGCTCAGGCTCAAGTGCTGGATTTAGTCATCCATCCGGCCGTCCATCCGTCCAGACGGTTTTAGAAACTTTAATCCCCAGCAGGTCCTGTGTGCAGGCACCGAGGTCTGGGCTGGACAGGCCCCACAGCTCGACTCGCGCGCAGCTCAAGGTGGGCTGCAGCCGAGTGGGAGCACGGCCCTGCGCTGACCAGCCCGAGTGGGCACAGTGCCCGCCTCTGCCTGCGCAGCTAGTGCCGTGTGGACCCACGAGCGGGTGTTCCAGAGAACGGTTTGCTCTCAGTGCTTGGGCTCTTGCATGGATATTATTTCTGTACGTCATTTTTCACCATTCATACTTTCAATCTGCTTTCCCTTGGCTTGGTTTTTCTGTGACACCGTTGAGGAGTGGGGAACTCGGTGGTTCATTCCAGGGCCAGTAGCACTTGCTTTCCTTGTCTCTGCAGACTGGAAATCCTCTCTTTGCTGCCCCTGCATCTGTCCTTTCCCAGTCAGGCCGAGGCCATCGTCTGTCACCAGTGCCCACCCTTGGGCCGGCACGCCTGCCGCTGTGCCCAAGCTCGGCCCCACGACAGGGCTTGGGTGAGGAGATGAGGCGAGTGGCGCCCTCGTCTGGCTGAGCGGCGTCTTGTCTTCCGCTCAGTTTGCAGGGAGAGGGCCCGGAGCACTCGGAAAGGTACTCTGGTGTGTGCATGTGTGAGTCTCTGGTGAAGGAAGGGACGCGGTGCCCATCCAGGCAGTTCACTGTGGAATTCACTCAGACAGTAGGTGTCATGTCCTTGAAGGTGTCATCGAGACTGGAAGCCGCTAAAACGTTCGGCAGCTGGGTCTTGTCTCCTGAACAAGTAAGGATGCCACGGCCACACGGGGAGTGTGCGAGAAGGGCGAAGGGAAGAAGTGTCCTGTCTGGCAGTCCCGGGAGCACCTGCAAGCCAGTGGCCCTGCACCCATGTCCTCAGAGCCGCCTGCTGGCAACCTCTGGACAGATTCAGTCATTTGAACGGGGTCGTGACTCTGCCAGACATCTGAGGGCCCTTTAGTGGCTTTGGGCCTTGTGAGGCACCACGGTGTCCACGTGATAATTTATGCACAAGAGTAACCAGCAGCGACTCTCCCCTTAAGTTTACTTTTTGTTTAATTATAACTTACTCAGTTGTTTAACCTTCAGTGATACCTCTAAGTCTTCTCGGAATGAGCCGCCTAGGGTGGCTGGGCTTCAATAAAAAGCTTTAAGAGCTGAGTCCACGGTGTTGAGGACACTCGACCCTTGGGCGACTGTAGGTACAGCCTGGCAGGGTGGCACGGATGCCGCTGTGGGTGCACACGGCACAAGCCCGCATGTCCTCGTGGCCTGGGCCTGCAGATCCAGGCCGAGTGGCTTGGTGCTCCACGCTTGGGGCTGTGCCTTTGGTTCGATGCGGTGTCCCAGCCGCACGGGAGCCGTGGCCCTCATTCTCACCTCCTCTCCCAGGGTACCGGCTCTCCGACCAGTTCCACGACATCCTCATCCGGAAGTTTGACCGGCAGGGCCGGGGGCAGATTGCATTTGACGACTTCATCCAGGGCTGCATCGTTCTGCAGGTAACAGCCTGTCCTTGGAGAAGAGGTCCTGCTGTCGCATAAGCAGCAGTGCTCCTCCCTGGGGCACTGGAGAGCGGGCCCCGTGGAAGAGCTGTCTTCCAGCCTCCCAGGTCATGGGCACATGTGCTCTGGGGTGGCCACGGTGTTTAATCTGAGGAGACGGGGGCCTCCCTGTGCCCTGAACTGTGCCTCCTATGAGCCGGCTCCCAGCACACGGCCTTGTCCGGCGTTGGCGCTGCCCCAGCTGGCACCCGTGGAGCTGCAGTGCCTGAGCCCCACTGACCTCTGTACTTGAGGGTCCCTTCTCTCTTGGTGCCCTTCTCGCCATCTCCCGCTTTACCCAGAGAAGACCCTGCAGCCTGCCCAGAGATGCCCACGCGAGGTCAGGGTGATGGCCCCACACAGGCCCTGCTGCTGGTGCGGGAGCGGGATCTGTAGACGGAACTGTAAACCCTGTCTGCCTGTCACAGTTATTACTGTGACAAACTGACAGCAGGAGCAGCAGGAGTATTATTAGGAACCCAGATACCTGTCACTCAGATATAAGTTTTCAGCTTGTGGCCAATTATATATAATACCTGCGTGTCCCGCCCCTTTATTCTGAAGTGGATTCCATTTATGGAAGTGAAGGTATTTTTCTGTAAATGTTTCAGTAGAACCTGTCTTTAAAAGGCCAATCTTTGGTGCACCCTGGTGCCTCAGCGGTTGCGGTTGCGTCCGCAGCTGTGGATGACACCGCCCACATAAAGCCTGGGACCAGGGTCATAGCTGGGGACCAGAGTGATAGTCTGAGACCCAGTTCACAGCCTGGAACCTGGGTCACTTCCCAGGACCCAGGTCACAGCCCGGGACCAGAGGGACAGCCTGGGACCCGGTTCATAGCCAGGGACGGGGGCAGCTGAATGGGCGGGTAAAAGCTTCTTCCTGCCAGCTTCCCTCCGAATAAAAATACTTTCAAAGAACAAAAAGATAAATCCTTGCAATTTAAGTCCAAATTGAGGTTATATCTTTTCAGCTTCAGAATCCACTGAGAGATGTGAACAGCGTGAGGTTTTTAAATGTAATTGGCATTTTAGAAGATATTCTCAGGTGTCTTTTTTAGTTAAAATGATAGATCATGAAGTCTTCCTGGGCACTAAGTGTGACCTGTCGTGACTCCTTACCAGTGGGCCTGGCTGCTCAGCCCTGCTCCGCTCACGTTGGGGAGCCCGGCCGCCTCGCTTGTCGGGCTCTGCTGCAGGTGGACCACGTTTTTGCCGTGTTGTTGGAACCCTTCAGACATGGGCGGTGTAGCGCCCTCCCTGGGGTCTGAGTCTGAGTGTTCTTGGGCTCGGATCTGCACAGGAGATTATGTCCGTGAGGAAATACCTGGTCCTCCATTCCCACCTAAGCAAAGGTCAGTGCGTGCAGGGTTTCAGCAGCCGGGTCATGTGACCTGCACCCGAGAGGAAGCTGCCAAGGCCTGAGCCGCAGTTCCTACCCCCACCCCTGTGGGAGTGGCCCAAACACCGGACAGGTGGGACCCGAAGCGTAGGGCAGCGGGGCTGTAAGCGGGCCGCCCTGAGGAGCACATCCAGGGAACCTTACCGCTGCTGCTGCTCTGTGGACGGTCCCCACACACTGGTGCGCGCGCAGATGCCCAAGAGACTGTGGCCCCTCACAGACAGCTCTTTCACCCGTAGCCATGTCCCCTTGGGAGGCTGGTGGGTGCAGCGGGCTGGTCCTGAGGACGGCTGTTTCTTGTCACAAGGAAGGCTGGGTGCTCTCGTCTTGCCTCGAAGATTCTCCAGGGCCAACCGGGCTTGCCTGGCCCGCCATCTGGGCAGCGCATCCTCGGCCCGAGTGTGTTCCCGACCTGGCTGGTCAGTTGTGGACCAAGTGGGGCCCTGTGGAGGCAGGGGGACAGGCAGGGCTGGCTCAGGGACACCTGCCTCTGAGACAGAGGGCGGACTGCGGTGAGTGTCCGGGAGCTTCCCCAAGATACCGAGTGAAGGAGGGGGCCCGGTCACCAGCACTCAGCAGCCAGGGCCTGGGGTCAGAGGGCTCGCCCTGCAGCCCCACCCAGGACCCCTGTGCACTCCACCCCCCTCCCCCGAGTGTGCCCACCTTGGTGGGCAGGCTGACCTGGATGTCAGGGGTACGCCACCTGTTCTGTCGGTCAAGGGAGGGGATGTGAGCGCTTCTGAAACTGTTTTCTTCTTCTGTTTCGTGAGTGTTAGTCTGAATGCCTGCTTCTCCCCTAGAGGCTGACAGACATATTCAGACGCTATGACACGGATCAGGACGGCTGGATTCAGGTGTCGTACGAACAGTATCTGTCCATGGTCTTCAGCATCGTATAACATTGACCTTTTGCAAATAGCAGCGCGACTCACAGAAAACAAACTGGAAATGCCAAATCTCTCACCTTTGACAGCACAGCACAGATGCAGTTAGATGCTGCTCTTCCTTAGATTTTACCTGATTTTACAGCCTTGGGGACCTGATGTACACATGTAGACAAGCTGATGAACGTCTCTGCAGTTGTAACACTAGCTATGCGTTAGATTTGGTGACTTTAATTGTGCCATGAGGTAAGATGTAATCATGTTTCAGGCATTCTGCATGCAAAAAGTTGATCACGTGCTTCCTGGATACTCCGAGTCCGTCGTGGAAACCCTTTTATTAACTGGTAGGACTTTGAGAATAATATGGAACTTGCGCAGGCCTTTCATGTGCCTTACTTTTTAAATGGTTAATTGTATTCACTTGACTGTGCGGCGTCAGCAGTAAAGCTCACGTGCTCCTGTCGTCTTGCACCCCGCCAGCCCGGGTGCACCCGGGTCTGCAAGCTCTGCTCGTGGAAAGCAGAGCTGCCGGCCGTCTGTTGGGGTGTCCTTTGCTCGTGGTCCCGCGGTGATGGTTCCAGACACAAGTGTGCATCTGGTGTCACGCTTGGTCCGCACACCCTCGGTGCTGCAGGGAGCTTCTGCCAGGCACCTTGTAAAGGCGCTCCCTGGGGGACAGCCGGTGTGACCTGCACTGAGACGACAGGCTGCTCAGGTTCCGTGGGTGTCCGTGAGGGTCTGCTGGGGCCCGAACGAGATGGAGAGGGGAGCCTCAGGACTGATATCCAATGGAGCCGTCTACCTGTCAGATCGTCTTACTTGGGGAGTGGTGGCAGCTGGGCGTAGAGGCCCACCTCGTGAGTCCTGCAGAGGAGAGCCTGGGGGCCTTTCCACGGGAGCCGTCTGCTGGGCATCAGTACCCCGACACTGAGCAAACCCTCAGCTCCCAGTGCCCCCGCTTCTGAGACCTCAGACCCCTCAGGCCGCAAGGCACCAGCTGACTCCGTGTCCCCCTTAGTCACCCTTCACTGTGACCCTGGCCCTATGAACCGAGGGGCCCTGAACCCCGGACTCACCTCAGCAGCAGGCCCTGCGGGAAGGGGCCCGGGAGGCAGTGACAGGGGTGCAGTCTGATGCCCAGTGCGTGCTGGACAGTGATGCTGGTGAGGGGGCGTGTCTCCCAGTGACCCGATGGGGTAAGGGGGTTCTGATGGGCTCAGTCTGTAGGACCCCACAGCAGGGAGGGCTCCTCTTCCAAGACAGTTGTGAACTAGCACCTCGGTGCATGAAGAAAACCAGGTGTGAGGCGCACAGCTCTCAGGTACGTGGAAGATTCCTCTCAGGAGAGCGCCAAAGATGCACTCAGGTAAAAACAGTACATAGTGTGCGGCACGGACACACAGGTGAGGACGGGTACACAGGTCACGACGGGTGCACGGTGGGACGGACGCGGGCGAGGCGGATGGGTACATGGTGGGATGGACAAGGGTAAAGAGGACGGGGACATGGTGGGACAACACGGGTCACGACGGGTGTACGGTGCGACGGACGCGGGCGAGGATGGGGACACGGGATGGACACAGGTGGAGAAGCTGTAGCCCAAGGAACCATGTGGGCAGATGCCACGCACACCTGGGCATCCACCCTGGCCCAGCGGGGTCCCCGGCTCCCCTGCTCTGAGTGTGAGTGTGTGGGAGCCTCAGTCCAGCAGGCAGGGGTATCCTCCGCCACAAGGGCAGTGTGGCCTCAGAGCACACAGGCGCCTGGGGGCACCTGGAGCCTGCGGAAGCAGGGAACAGAGGGTCTCTAACTGCCAGCTGCAGCCCGGACCCTCCCAGAAGGGCAACAGCCCTGTCCCCACACTGTCACGGGTCCCCCCGTCCCCAAGCCTGAGTTTCGCCTCCTACCAGGTGAGCGCTCACCGAAGTGGTGGTGCGGGCCAGGCTGGAGTGACTACTCATGCTTTCCTCTTGGTGGAGAACCCGCATCTCAAGCAGAGTGTGCATTCCCTGAAGTCAGATCAGGGGCTGCTGGCCCACACGTGTTCAGATGCAAGAGGAAGTGCCAGCGGCACGTGGGCCAGAGAACAAGGGATGGGGCAGGGATCGTGGGAGAGGACGGGCTAAGGGCTGGCGGTGGGGAGACAAGGGACCAGGGACAGGAGATGAGGGACAATGATGGGGATGGAGACAGGAGGCCCAGGGAAGACACAGGATGAGCCGGAACACAAGCATAGGCACTTGGGGACCACGGCCAGCACCGGAACAGGGTCTGTGATGAGAGCCGGGTCTCTGCAGAGCCCTGGTCTTGTTCCTGCATCTTGAGGTCCCTTGTCTGGTGTTTCCTGACCCTTGCAGTGTGTCTGAGTCAGCCCCTGGGGTCCCAGTGGCTCTTCCTGGGCCCCTTCTCTGACGGGGTCCCCACACCCAGGGGCTGCCCATTGCCGGCGGGGATGGCGGGGTGTGCTCCTACTCAGCCCTTCACCCTCATGAGAAGGACGCCCCGGGGTTCAGTCGCCTTCCGCAGCACAGACGCGCAGGGCCTGCGCTCATGTCACGTGGTCACCACTGGGGACACCTTGGGTCCTGCCTCTGTGGCCTCTAAGAATCCCGTGTGGACGAGCAGGCGACTCGCCATGTGAGCCTCCCTCCCTAACGGAAGCCCCTGCAGCTGAAATCGCCACCCCTCTTGCCTGCGGGGCTGCACTCCTTTGGAAACATCTTGCTGGCTGGCAGAGCCATGTCCTCCAGCTTCACTTACCGTGTGTCCAGACCTGCCCTTCCCAGAGCGGGTCCCGTTCCGGTGAGGGACCTCCTGCTTATCCGTCACCCACGGCGGGCTTGGCTGTACCTCTCGCTGTGCGGCTGGGTGGACAGTCTCAAGTCCTGTTTCGGCCTTTGGTGGTCGGCTATGCGGGACTGGGGTCCACTGAGCAAACACGCAGCCCCGCGGCACCCACACTGTTACTTCCCAGCAACACCACGTCCACCTGGCTGTGTCGGGCGTGCAGCTTGTCTCCCTGCATCCCGGCAGTCCTGCGTCTTCCCCGGAGAAGCGTCTGCTCACGTCTTTTGTCCACTTAGGAAGGCGTTGACCTGTTGGCTTTCAGGGTCTGCCCATGTTCTGGACACTAATCCCTGACAGGAAATTGGCACTCTTCTCCCATTTTAGGCTGCATAGCCTCTGCCGATACTTCCACACGAGAAGCTGTTTTGCTGTCATCTTTCCTCTTGTCGCTTCAGGGTCATTTGTCAGGAACAGTGAAGTGCGCTGTCAGGGCGTTTCCTGAGTCTCTTCCAGGGTCTCAGCGCGAGGCTTGGCCCCCCGAGCAGCAGGTCTTGAGTGGCGTGTGTGCAGCGAGGCTCGTCTGCACCTGAGAACGTGGTGCCCCTGGCACCAGCCCCGCACTCCACCCCGCGTGCATGTGGGTTTGTTTCTGGCCTCCGCCCGGCCCGTTGGTCTGTGCCGACCTCTTATAGGTCAGAAACGGACTAAGAGGGTCTCTAACTTAACAAAGGTCATGTTTAAACTGTGGCCAGGCTGGGGCTGGAACAGGGCACCTCTCTGCTCTCCACAGGTGACATTCAGGCTGCCCCTCTCCGTTTAAAAGAGCGTCCAGTTAGCTGCCAACAATTCATGGTTTAAGATGGAAAATTTCCTTTTGAAATTGCCTTTGGACAGCACAGGGGACCCAAGAGGGACACGAAGCAGCAGCCGCTGAGGAACCGGGAGTGCCTGCCCCCAACCCTGCTGTCCCTGTGGAGCCTGGAGGTTCAGGGACCTTGGCAGCAAAGTGGTGGGACCGGGAGCGCCCAGGAGACCGGCTGCCTTGCAGGGCCCATCAGGGGGCGCACTTGCTCTTATGTGAACCCTGGAAGAAGAACCCAGACGTTCCCAGAACACCCGGAACCTCTGCAGGGAACCTCTGCAGTCTGCAGTCTGGAGAGGACCCAGGAAACCGCTCCCACTTGGAGAAGAAGCCCGTGAGAAACCTGAGAAGTTAAAAGCAGAGTGTCTGGAGGGGGAAAGTAGGAGCAGGGAAAACTGTAGGGAAGAAAATGTCAAAACCAAAACGGGGCGGGCAGGTGTGGGTGTCTGGCCTAAGGACGTGCTGGTTGGAAGGTGCAGCTGAGGGGTCTTGAGGGAGGAGGTCCAACGGGGGAGGGCAGGGCGTGGGACCCAGGACCCAGCTGCGCGCTGTGAGCTGCGCCTCGGCGTCTGCAGACAGGAGCCCAGCCAGCCTGCCGCTTCGGGAATGGCCTCTGGAGACTCCTCGCCTGTCTCCAGGGGCAGGAGCCCGCGCAGGCCGGGCAGCCAGCACAGGATGGCAGAAGGTTTTGCAGAGCTGCTGAAGGAGGTGGGCTCCGGAAAAAACTAGCAAATGAGTCATTGTTCAGCGTATAAAAAGGAAATAAGTTACAGGAAATACACCAAGAATTGTAGTAAACATGTCAGGAAATAAACCTCCTCCCCCTCCCCCTCCATTCCCCTCCCCTCCTTCCTCTCTTCCCCTCCCCTCTTCCCTCCATCCCCTCCTCCCTTCTCTCCTCCCAGAACCTCACCCCCCTTTCTTCCCCTCCCTTTTCCCCTTCCCTCCTCTCTCCTCCCATTGAACCCCTCCCCCCAGGATGGGCTGCTTTGGGCTATGGGGCTGTAGTGGGGCACAAGGTGGATAAAACTCCCTGAACCCCTCCCCATAAACCCAGATATCAGGTGGTGAGGGCACAGGGGTGACTTCTGCTAGAAGGGCCCTTGCAGCTGAAGGAAGTGAAAACAGGCCAAGATAAGCAGGGAAGCACACTCCAGGCCAAGGGAGCAGCACCTGCCAAGCCTGGGGTGGACGGCTGTTCCAGGGGCACCCAGCATGCTGGCAGAGCCCTGGGTGTTCCGTGCACATTTCCATACTAGCTCCCTGCAGACCCCGCCCCCAAGGGCCCTGCTTTGCTGGTGCCCACAGGCTCCCAAGAGCACACAGCCAGGGCAGCGCCAGGGTCCCCTTCCACTGGCTACATGGCCCTGGAAAAGGTCTGCTGGGGGACATGCCCCCTGGTCCAGCTCCCTGCTAACAGGGCACCTTTGCGGTGGTGGTGATGGGGCCAGGTGGGCTCGTGAAGTGAAGTGCCTCCGAGATGCACCCGCTGGCAGAGGTCAGGGATCTGCCAGGCTCAGGCCCCAGAGGGGGCCACTGGCAGCAGACGGGGTGGTGGGGAGCCGAGGGAAGCCCTCCCCAATAAGGTTTGCCAGTCAGCCATGGTCACGTCTTTGATGCTTAGAAAAAACCCTCACGTATTCACCCAAATACCCTTGGGGCAGCCGAGCTCTGGTTCACTCTGCTCTGTCCCCTTCCCAGACACGTGGCTCTAGAACCCTGCTTCCCCACAACGCAGGGCCTCCCCCATGCACACCTATAGGGTCCCCCACCCTCCCCAGGGTGAGTCTGGGGAAGGACCTGTCTCCCCACAGCAGGTCAGGGTCTGGGATGCAGTGGGGAGGGGTGTTTGCTAGGGTTTGACGCCCAAGGAACTGTGGGGAGGGGGGACAGTAGGCAACCCCATGACGGCTGGGAGGCTCTCGGGGTCCCTCGGCCACTGGGCTAAGAAGTCAGGATGTGAGGCCAGGGTCACTGGGTGTCCTGGGGACTCCAGGCAGACACGCAGTTGAGGTCCGGGGGTGGAGGTGTGGGAGCTTCGAAGTCAGGACGCCGGCGGGGCGACGGGGCAGAGGAGGAGGATGAGCACGGTGATGCGGGACGCGGGGGCATCCCGGTGCGCCCCACCCCAAGCTCGGGTTCAGGGCATCAGGCTCTCAAACTGAGTGAGGCGCTGTTGGCCTGTGACGGGCAGCTCCCTTTAAAGCAGCGGGCAGGACGCCCTGCCCTCCTTTACCTCTTGCAAGCGGCGCGCGCCTCCGCGGGCCTCCGGCACAGGTGCGAGGCGCAGCCGTCGTGGGAGGCGGGGCTGGGCTTCCGCGGGGCGCGACCGGCAGGCAGACAGCGGCGGACGCGGGGACGGGACGCGCGCCCCCTGCCGCCTCCTGCCCGGCCGGCCCGGCCCGGCCTGCGGCGGGGCGGGGCGGCGCGCGTGCCGGGTGGGGCGTCCTCCCGCCGCGGCGCCAGGTCCGCGGGATGCGAGCGCCGGCAGCCGCGCCGCCCGGGTAAGTCCCTGGGGCTCCGCGACGGAGAACCGCTGCGGGTCCGCCTCCCGCCCCGTCCTCGGGGCGCCGGGCCCTGCGGTCCACGGGCAGCGTCTCACTTAGAGCCACGCACGGGACTGTGGCGCGAAGCCGCGGGGCTTCCAGCCTCAGGGTCCGCAGCTCCTGCCGGGAGCACCAGCCGCCCTCCACCCCAAGAGGGGTCTGCAGACCCCTGCGTTGGAAGTGGGACGACGGTCCTTTGCTCTTGGTGGGGTTTCTTTCAGAAGTGCTGGGGCAGATGCTGGCGGTGGGGCTTGGAACCGGACCCCTGTGCCCGGGTAGCTGGAGGCGGGTAGCTGGAGGGGGCGAGCCGGGTCCCCCTGCCCCTGGGGGGCCGGGGGGGGGGGGGGGGGTGGCGCGGCTGCGCTGTCCCTGGGCACCACAGCAGGCTGGGCTCTCACACTCGGAAAGGGCGGAAGGGTCAGTGTTCCAGGAATTCGCTGTTGAAGTCAGTGGCACTGAGAAAGTTTTTCCCTAAAGAGTTATGAGGTCTGAAGTTCTCAGACTGTGGGTTCTTTGCAAGTGGTGCAGACCCTCGGACACACCTGCCCTGGCTTTGCCACTGTGCCTTCCCCTGGGGAGGTAACGGTCAGAGGTTCCAGGGCCTTGGAGGTATTTGCCCCTTGGAAGTCCAGAGGCCTGCAGCTGTGGCTGCTCCAGTGTGGCCACGGCGACAGCCCACGAGGGCCGGAATGCAGAAGGGTGTGTGCCCTAGGACATCTGCCCTCAGGGCCTGGGTGCTTGACAGTTGGGCAGCCAGATTCTCCCTGCCGATCAGCAGCCTGACGGACAGCAGGCCCTGCTCGGGAGGCGCCCAGCAGAGGTGGGCTCCCCAGCCTGGCATGCCCGGGCCACGCCCTGTGCAGGCGGGCAGGAGGCGTCAGGGCCTGCGGGGATGTGCAGGCCTGTCCTGCTCAGGGCGGCACTGCCGTGCGGAGACTGTGTTTCTGTTTCTTGCCTCTGTACTTTCTAAAGTGGGCATGTCCTGCTTTTCCATCAGAGAAAGGCTTTTCTAGACGTTCAGATTTCCCTGAGAAACACAGTCCGCACAGACGAGCCCCGCAGCTGCCCACGGGCCCAGCTCACAGCTGTGTCCTCGGCAGCGCCTGCCCGGCCAGCCCAGCACCAGGAACCCGGTGGAAGGGTCTCCTGCCCCCAAACCACAAGGCGGAGAAGAGCACCATGCTCAGGGGGCACCGTGGGGAAGGTGCTGCCACCCTGTGACGCCCCTGTCCTGGGGCATGCTCGGCACCCCCGCCCCACAGAGGCTCCCGGGCAGGACGGCGGGCCTGTGGCTGGGTGGGGCCATGGGCCACACCTCACATTTCTCCCCCACGGCGGTACCTGGGCGGCATCCATCTGCCATCCAGGAGTCTCTAGGGCCTTCTGAGGGTTGAACGTGGCTTCGTGGGTGGGACAGCAGTGAGCAGGGCTGGGAGGGTCAGGGTTCTTCTGTCTCGGCAACTGCTGTGGGAAGAGGATTTCAGGCAACAGTGAGGGCTGGTGAGTGAGGGTCAGCAGCCCTCCTCCGCCGTGTCCTCCTGTCCTCCCACAGCCCCTCTCCCGTCTTCCCTCTTTCCCCCAAGCTTTGGCTGTTTTGGGGATGGTGGTGCTGGGGACGGGGTCTTCAGGGGCTCTGTAGGTCAGCCATCCCTTTCACCTTTGACCTTGTGGGGTCACTGAGTGACCAGCCCCTCTCAGGGTGTCAAGCACCCTGGGACTGTGCTGGGCCGGGCCTCTGTGTGTCTCAGGGACCCCTGTCCAGCAGCTGAGCACCATCGAGGCTGTGGGAGTGCAGGGTGACCAGTGGTGCAGAGGTGGCCTCCAGACATCACCCACCCTCCTCGGCCTTTGACCACCAGCCCCTCTCTGCCCATCCCTGCCAGCAGTGGCTCTTGGCACCAAGTTATGTCCTGCTCTCTGACCACTCTAGAAATTGTGTTCATGTTTACATGTACATTTGTGTTGTTTTTACTGAAGTAAAGCTCACAGGACATGAAACTCACTTAACAGCGTGCAGTCTGTGGCATTGATTAGGCACAGAGCCAACGCTGTGTGACCACCACCTCTGGGTCCCAGACACGATCTCCAGTGCAAGCTCAGTGCTGACTAAGCAGCCGCTCGCCAGGCCTTCCTCCCTGCCCCGGGGATGGCTGATCGGCCGCCATGGGTTCGCCTGTTCTGGACAGTCACACAAATGTGCCCGCACAGCCCCTTGGTCGCGCTTCTGTCTCACGCGTCCATGAGGCCGCCTGTGCGGAGCACCACGTTGTCTCTGGCCGGTGATGCCCGCTGCACGGATGCCCTGCTCCGTGTTTCTGCGCATGGGTCGTGGTGGACGCTGGCGCGCGAGGAGCCTGTGTGTGCGGGGTTCATTTGAACAGTTTTCCGCTTCTCCTGCACACGCCCCGGAGTTGGGCTGCTGGGTCCCGTGGTGCTTGTACCTTGTGCGGGAACGCGCAGCTGTCCCCGCGGGCGGGCAGCGCGGGCCCTTCTCCACACCTGCCCACTTCTCCACACCTGCCCGCTTCTCCACACCCGCCCGTGCTCGTGGTCCTGGCTCCACTCCAGTATCGCAAGGGAAGGGGCGTCGCGCCCCACAGTTTGATTTCCTCCCCGATGACTTACAGGGAGTGTGTCTTCGCGTTTGTGGTCACTTGCATGTTTCCTCCGGAGAAATGCGTACTCACATCGTCTGCCGTCTTGAAACGGGCTGTGTTCTTGTGGGTGCCTCGTGGGGGTCCCTTCACGTCCCGGACACTCATGTCTCTGCAAACCCTTCCTCCGCTCCGGTCCGTCCTGTCACTTTGGGGATGGACTTGGCACACATTTTCAGCTTTGATGATGTTGAGGGTCTATTTTCCCTTCTTATTTGTGCTTTTGGTGGCAAACCCATAAATCCAGATGTGAGCTCAGGCGGTGTGGCCCTGCGCTTTCTGGGAGAGATTTTGTGGCTGTAACTCTTACAGTCCGGTCTTGCTGATCGTGGCTGGTTTGAGAGTGGCCGTGCAAGCACACGCCGTCCCAGGCCGTTTGTTGAAGAGACTGTCC
>RJWH01003976.1:113473-126533 GCA_004363575.1 Solenodon paradoxus
CTCCCCTCCCGTCCCCTCCCCTCCCCTCCCCTCCCCTCTCTCCCTCTGTCTCTCTCTGTCTGTCTCTCTCCTCTCTCTCTCTGTTTCTCTCTGTCTCTCTTTCTCTCTCTCTCTCTTCTCTGTCTCTGGCAGGCAGGTGGGAGGGAAGGCAGCCAGGCTGAAAGAGAGGAGGAGGAAGCATTTTACGTGTTTAGTTGTTCACTTTAGTTGTCCCCCACTGCCGCCCTCGGCCACCAACCCAGGTCCTTGGGCTGTATGTGGACCAGGCCCCAGGCACGGGCTTAACACATGAGCTAGCAGGACATGGTCATTTTTGTCTTCTTTTATTTATTTATTTTAACCTCATTGTGGGAAATTTTAAATCTTTTGCAAAAGTGGGGAGGTTTCATAATTTATTCATCAATATGCATAGATGATTAGCTATCAGTATAGGCAGATCCTATCTCATTTAGACCCACACATTCCTGGGTCATTTATTCCTAGGTCATTTAGGCCCTCCTCTGTACCCCAGATTACGTACAAGAAAATCCCCGGCATATCTGTGTTTTAGTGTGTATCTCTGAAACATGTGGGCTTTAAAAATGTCAGCCTTTATTATTTATTTGCTTATTTATTTTTAGGGAAGTGCAGGCAGGAATGAAGGCAGTAGCAGGCAGGGCGGGAGGAGGAAGAAGCACTGTATTACTGAGTGGCTCACACGGATGGTCCCCGCTGCCGGGCTCTCACCCAGGTGCATGTGGCCTGCATCCTTTGGAGGTGACTGACCACCAGGGTGTGTCACTTCTGAATTTGACTGGCAAGTTCTTTTTGACTGGGAGACCCTCTGTGAAGAAGGATTGGCGACAGCGTGGAGGGAACAGCAAAGGGGGTGCGTGGGTTCCCCGGCCGTGGGACCCTGCCCCAGCCGGTTTAGGCACTTTGGGGAATGTCTGTCTCCCAGGAGCGCAGGAAGCAGAGACACCCGCCAGCGCCCCTGCGGCAAGTGAGGCCGAAATGCCAGCCGGCCTAGCCCTCCAGCACTGAGCAGGCGGGAAGGGCGGGGTGGCGCCTGCTGATGATCAGCGGTCACTGATGTCCACTGATGTCCAAATGTCATCCTGGTGCCAGGACTGAGCTGCTAAAGGGGTCTGCGCAGTAAGAAATCCATACCTATTTGCCAAGCAGTCCTGCCCTGTGCTCGCTGTGCCCTTTCTGGGTGGAGTCACTGCTGTTTGTCCTGGAGACGTGCCTTCCCATTCCCTAGACCTGGCTCAGCTGGTGGATTCAGCTTTCCTGTCTTTGAAAAAGTCTCTATTTTGCCTTGACTTTAGAAAGAAGTTTCCACAGCGTGGATCTGGATTCAGGGCGTTAAGTCGGTGGCCCCCAGACGCGCACTTCTGTGCAGCAGCCTGCTGGCGCCGGCCTCCCGAAATACCCAAGCGTTCCTTTCTGGCTTCGGCCCTCCTGGAATGGTGCTGCTTTAAAACATCCATTGCTGGTCTGCAGAAAAATCAACCAGGGTGTCACCCTTTCTTTGGAATCAAACGTTAGTTGTCAGAGACGGGTCTTGGTCAGCATTTCAGGGCTTTCGCATGTTCAGTCGTGTTGTCTGAGCAGAGCGCCACTTCGTCCTGCTCAGGTCAGTGCCATCGCTGTCGCCTGTCATCCTGACGCGCACCTGTGACATTTAGTGGGACCGCAGAGGACACTGCCCCGTGAGCTCCGACCACTTCGGCCCTACGCTCGGTGTGCGTTCTAGACGGTGCCCTTCGTTACCCACGAAGTCCCCTGAGTCCCGTCGGATGAGGACCTCCTCAGTGAGCCCACTCGCTGCCCTTCTCTTTAGGGGGACAGCCATGATCCCGCCCGGGGACTGCGTGTACGCCGGCAGGAAGAGGAGGAGGCCGGTTCAGAAGCGGTAAGCTGCCCGTCCACGCCTGTGCTGTTTGCCTTTTATTCCCCCTTTAGGATGAAGGGGATCGATCGCACCTGCATTTCCACGAAAACACGTTAACTCCGGGGCAAGGGAGGAGGCAGGTTTCTGACAAGCCTTCCTGGGGCTGGAGGGACTTAGAGAAAGAGCGGCTGACTTGGGCAGTGTGGTGGTGAGGAGCGCGGCCCCCGCGCAGGGCACCCACTGCCTTCCTGTGGTCGTGGGTGGGGGCGCACCCTTCCCCAGCTGTGGAGGGGCAGGAGGGCGCATCGGCCCAGGAGCCCACGGAGCTGGGCTGAGGCGGCAGCGGCGGGCAGCCTTGGCGGCACAGAGCGCGCCGCTTGCGCGTCCACTGGTGCACCTGGACCCGGGACTGCTTCCCACGGTGGAGAGCTGGTCCCTGGGCTCCTCCTGCGCGGGCCGGGAGGTCAGGCTGTTCGCCAGCCCCGCGGCGCTGGTCCCCCACCTGCCACCGCGTGAGCGTGCGGTGGCAGGAATACGCTTCCAGCAGCCAGGAGCCTCTCAGCTGGGTCCCGGCGGTGTTCCGGGCGCGCACGGCCCGCTGGGGCTGTGCGTGCAGTGACACAGATGTGTCCGTGTGCAGTGCGGCTGAGCGTGGGCGTCAGGCCGTGCGAGCGTGTGAAATAGTGTGTGTCTGACTGCGCGTGTGCTATGTGAATGGGTGTGCGTCTGACCGTGCGAGCGCCCGCTCTGCCCGCACCCCCTCGTGGTCCAGCGGTAAGCTCCCTAGACGGACGGCTTGTGCGCGCCCAAACCTGTGCGCCTGCGGGGCGTCCGCCGGCGCCGGCGCGCGTCTCAGGCGCGCGTCTCAGGCGCGCCCTCTGCGGCGCGTGTCCGCTCCCGGTGCCCGAGCCGCTGCGCGGGGCAGCGCCCTGGGGCACCTTGTTGACTGTGTGAACGTGGTGGCTCCCCGGGCAGCGTCCAGACCCTCCGCGGGAGGTGACGCGGTGGCGAGCGTCCTCCACCGCCCAGGGGCCCGGGGAACGGGCGCCGCCGCGTGGTGCTGCGGGCCGGGCACGCCCGCCGTCCCTCGGAGCACACGCGAACGAAGGCTGCGGCTACCCGGCGTGCTGGCCACCTTCGCTCATCTCCGGCCGGGTGCTCCTTCATCTGGGGCCTCGTGTGCTGGGCGATGGACCCCAAATGCTTCAGCGCCTTTCCCTGCTCGGGTTTTACTTACTGTTTGCCGTGAAGAGTAAGTTTAGTGTGTATGAGGCTGAGTTTGTTATTTTTTCCTGTGTGGTCATTAATTTCACAACAGGATGACACACATCTTCCTAACTTCAAGCTGATAAGACAGTTTCCTCTGATATCACGGGTTCCCCACACATGTGATTTATACACCTTTAAAGTAAAGCTTATGGGCGCTTGCAGTTTTCCCAGGTGTGAGCTGAGGCCGGAATCCAGCTAGATCTGTCCCTGTTGCTGAGGGTCAGGGTCACCTCCCGACTGGAACGGCAGCGGGCACCCAGGCTCGTGGTTCAGGGTGCGCGGCAGATGGTGGCGTGACCCCGAGTCGCCGGGCGGCACAGGTGCGCTCCTCCCGGCCGTGCTCCAGGGAAACCGAGGCTGAAGACGTCTGGGACGGGGTTCGCGCACAGGTGTGGCCTGGCTGGCCGGTCTGCACCTGGCTGTGGGCCACTCCTCGCCGGCCGAGGGCGGAGGGCTGCGGTCTGGCCCCTGTGGTGGGGTGGCTCCGTGTGGTCTCCGCAGGGCAGCCCGAGCCCGGGGCAGGGCGCGCAGACCCGTGGGCACCTGGTTGCAGGGCTCCTGAGGCCGCTGCTGGGCAGACTGGGCAGGTGCAGCGGCTTGGGAGCAGCGCATCTCTCCCTTCCTCTTCTCCAGGCAGGGCCGGCCGCTGGGTGTGCTCCTGGGAGCATTGCCGGGGTGCACTCCTGCGTGACCCTCCTCGCTGGGTTCCGCCTAGCGGCTTGTGCTCTGGGCTCACGGTCCACGGCTGTGAGTCTGTGCACACCGTTACCAGCATGAGTCACCAGCAGGACGTGCTGCTCTACGGTTCCTCTGCCCTCGCTCCTCCTCAGCCTCTGTCCAGATGACGGCCAGCCCGGCGCTTGTCCTGCAGACTGACTACGGCCCCTTCAGGGACATGCCGTCCGAGCCGTGTCGGCTTCTTGCACCTGGTGGCGCTGCACCCCGGTGCACCCTGCGAGGTGCCCATCGCCCGCAGTTGGCGCCGCGCTCCAGAGCGCGGACAGGGTGCTGGGCCCCCTGGGGCCAGGCTCCTGCCAGGAGCGCAGCACCGAGTGCCTGAAAGCGAGTGGTTTCCTCGACCCCAGTGGTGGCTGACTGTTCAGAGGCCACCGGACAGTTTCCGGAGTGGGCACGCGTGTGCGCCCAGGCCCGATCCGGTTCCAGAGCTGCCTCCCGGGCGCTGGGAGGGAGGGCCTGCTGGGCTGCCCTCCCCTCAGCTGGTGTCTCGCAGCCTCTGCGACGTGTGACTGGTGTGACTGGTGTGACTCGTGTCTTCCTGAGCAAGGGTACTGCATTGTCAAACTGCTTCATGTGTCCTGGACACCTGCCCCTGTGGGGACCGTTTTCTCCTGATCTGTGTCTTCTCTCCCCACGTTCTTAATCAGACACTTAACCTTTTTATGAAGATCAGCATATCCTTTTTCCCTTTATGGTTTATTTTTTCTGTGTGTTCTAGGAGGGTCCTAGGACCACCCTGAGGCCCCAGGATTTTCTCATGGCTTCTCCTCACGCTGTGTGGCAGCAACTCAGCTTTGTCTGTGGTCCATACTGAGTTATTTCGGAGCATCTGGTGAGAAAGGGTTGATGTTCATTGTTTTCAGTTATTCTCCACCATTGTTGAAAGAGCATTCCTGTACCTGTTGCTCAGAAATATGTGGTCTCTTTCTAAACCGTTATTCGGTCCCCTGATCTGTGTCTCCATCTTCGGAGCCTGAGAGGAGACTAGAATCACATGGCAAAGCCTCTTCAGCTAATGTCATGATATGATGCTTCAATGACAATTTTTAAATTAAAATATCCTCCTAAGAACTTTGTTCTTTCCTAATTATTCAGGATTCCTGGCATTTTAGCGCAGATGCTAGAATCAGCTTCTGCACAATTTCGGAATTTTAAGCACGGCTGCCCTGAATCTGCAGGTGCGTGCGGGGCGGTCGTCGCCGCAGTGACAGTCTCCCCGTGAGCAGGGGCTTCTTTCCAGCCTCTTCGGTGTTCAGACGTTTCCTCGATGACATTTCGTAGTTTGGGTTCAGGTGTCTTGGCTGACTTTGTTAGCTTTACTGCAGGCGTCTTACTTTTGGTGTCATGGGCTCCCCTTAACCCTCCCCTCCGAGCTAGGGTCAGTGTCCCGCTCTGCTGTGGTGGCAGCGGTGACCTGGCCTCACCTCCTGCTGGGGCTCGGCCTGGGACTGAGCTGTCCCCACTGCCGGTGGCCCACCCTTCCCACCCGCCTCGGTGCCCCCGGCACAGGGGTGTGGGGAGAGGCAGCTGGTTCCTGAGAAGGAAGAAGTGTCCCTCGGGCGGTGGCGGGACTGGCTCAGTGTCAGGCACAGGCTCCCCAGCTCTGCCCAGAGGTGAGGTTGAGCTGGCCCTGCCCACATGGACCGTCCAGGATGCTGAGGCGGCTGGGTGGGCAGCGGGAGGAAGACAGAGTGACCTGAGGGCCAGCCCCGAGGAGACTGTTTTGTGTGTTCTTAAGAACTTTGATGACATCTGCCCTTTTGTTTTAATTCGTCAATGTATAGACAGCAAATGAAAAGGCCCACAGCCGGTCCAGACAGTTCAGCTGATACATTTGTGCAAAGTCTCGCTTGAGGCCGGACTCAGACACGGGCGAGGGCCGCCTGCAGGACGGCGTCGCGTGCCTGGCGCGTGGAGCATGGAGAGGCGCTTGCCTGATGGTGCGGAGGGCCGGCGTCCCGGAGGTCCCGGAGCGCTGAGCCTAAGTTAGCTTCGGTTTGCACTTCGGCGTGCGTAGGGCTTTAGGTCCTGGAGGGCACGTCCACGCGTTGACCCTCCGAGGTGACCCACGGGGCTCGCTGGGCAAGCAGATCAAGTCCGCGGGGCAGTGAGGACAGGTGTTCCTGCTGGGCGTCCCCACTGTGCTCAGGCCTCTGTGGCTGCTGGAGGCCCCTGCTGGGCTGGGTCAGTGCTGCCCCAGGGGCCTCCCAGCCCCTTCCCGCTCTCAGGCCCTGGCTCCCTCCTCTGCGGCCCACCGGCCTTGGGGCTCCCCTTTATGCTGAGGGAGGTGGGTATCCTCAGAGACTGATGGGTCCCCACCCTGGACTCGCCAGGTCCTTCCTGCTGGTACAGAGGGACCCGGGCCTGCTTCCAGTCGACTTGTCTGTGACAAAAGACTGGACAAAAGACACACAGGCCCCTGGAGGCTCTGAGCCTCCAGCCCTCAGGGCCACGCTCCAGGGAAGGGCCGCCCCGCCTGTCCCACTGCAGCCACTCTGGTGCCAGATCAGGCTCCATGGTCTGACAATGGTGTGTGGGGGAGGGTTTTCTCTGCGGGAAGCGGGCAGGCTGAGCGGACCCTGCCTGAGCCTGCTGTGCAGGCTCAGGGGGGAGCAGGACAGGCCCCAGAGGTGTGTGTGAACAGCCCAAGGAGCTGCACCCGAGCGGCAGGCGCCCTTCTCGTCCGCAGGGCTAGGCTGCAGGGGCAGGGATCCCGGGGGCCTGGGCACTGTGCTCTCTGCGGACCCTGGGTGACCGTCACCGACAGACAGCTCAGCCTTTCACTGCAGCTGCGGGAGCAGGCCCGTTCGCCTTCGGCACGTTTTTCCTGGCAGCTGCTGGCGGGAAGCTGGTGGCTCCTGGTGCGGTCCTGGCAAGGAGCCGGTTCCACACGGGCAGGACCAGGCTCCCGGGGGAGACCGACTGTGTGGAGTCTGACTGTGGTCGTCCCCTCAGGAGGCCCGCCGTGGGGGCCGACAAGTCCAACCCCTCCAAGCGGCACCGGGACCGTCTCAACACTGAGCTGGACCACCTGGCCAGCCTGCTGCCCTTTCCTCCCGATGTCATCTCCAAGCTGGACAAGCTCTCCGTCCTGCGTCTCAGCGTCAGTTACCTCCGGGTAAAGAGCTTCTTCCAAGGTAGGTCTCTCACCTGCGCTCACCTGTACCCGCCTGCTTTACCAGACTGAATCAGTGTTTTCTCTTGTCCTGAGTTGTTACCTAGAGGTGGATTTGCTCAGGAACCAGAGAGCTCTGGGAGCCAAGTCTGCCCACCTGCGGGGTGACGTGCGGGGCGCCAGGAGCCTGGAGGCACAGCCTGAGGGAGCAGGAGTTGCCGAGCCGGAGGCCACGCCCCAGGTCAGCCGCTGCGCCCTCCTGGCTGGCGCCTCCGAGCTGTTCCTTTGCCTGTCCCGGCCCCGTGATAGCGGTTGGGCCCCGGCCGCCTCGCCGGGGTGCTGACCTGTCAGACCCTCAGGACCCAGGGGCTTTCCCACCTCTGCACAGCTCAGCCCAGGTCTCCGTGTGGCCTGACTCAGCTCCTGAGAAGGAAAACTGGTTGTCAACACCTGTGACTACCGCCATCAGCCTGAATTAAGTCTGACTTTCTTACAAGAGTATTAGCTTCTGTGCTGTGGAGGCAGCGGGGGTACCTGTCTGAGGGGAGGCGGGAGGCTGGTGAACAGCAGGACCCTCAAAATGTATGACCCAAAGAGCCCAGGAACCGAGGCCTTAGCTGCTGCAGCGCCGGGTGCTGGGCACCGGGTCCTGGGCGCCGCAGGGGGTTCCGCTGCCTTGTCGAGAGCCCCGCCCCGTGTCAGCCACACGCTCGGAAGCATCACCAAGGGCCTCTGCCAGGCTGGGGCCCGAGCTGCTCCCGTGTGCAGGAGCAGAAGGAAATGTCTGGGGAAGTAGAGCCTCTGGAAACCGCCCACGAGTCGCATGCCGGAGGGTGGCCCCGGGCTCTGCTCAGAGCTGAGGGGGCCCCTGCGGGAAGTGCGAGGGAGCCTCTCAGGGTGCCCCACTTCCATCAGACCTGGCTCCCTGCACAGCGGCAGCTCGCACCCGTCCAGAACCAGTCTTCCACACCCAGGGGCGGGGGGTGCCCCCGACCTGCGCCCCCCACCCTGACCCCGACTCCGGGACTCCCCCCGCACCTGGGCCCCCATCCCCATCAACCAGGCTTCCTATTCCTGGTGCTGCTTGCACATCAGTCATTCTACCTGGGGAGCGAAGCTTCTGCACGTGTGCGTGAGGCTTTACTTTTGCGGTCGGCCACGTGATGGGGCGCACAGGCCTGCGGCGGGCGGCAGGGCCTTTGGTGACCCCAGGCCAGAGCGGAGCAGCTCTGCACTTACTCTGAGGTTCCAGCCTCCCTCTGTGGGGGGCGGGTGGTGCTGCCCACACAGCTGCCCTCGCTGGGCAGCCCTGCAGGTTTGCTGCCCACTGACCCCGCAGGGGACGCAGGACCCTGGTGGGTGCTTTGGGTCTGGTGGCTCTGGCCGTGATGGGCCAGGCCAGGGATGGTGACAGAGAAGGACCAGATCCTGGTGTTCCCAGGGGCTCAGTGGCTGTCCAGTGTCCACCTGGTGCCTAGCTCTTGCTCCTCAGAAGACTGAACTGGGCTCTCCCGCCTCACGTCCAGCGCCGGCCTCTGGCTGCTGCGGGCAGGTCACAGCTCACAGCGGGTATCTGCCCCACGGGGAACAGACAGAGTCTCCATCATGTCTCCCGAGGACTCGAAGTCTGCGACCTCCTCAAACTGCATCTCAGAGGAGACCTCAAAATTCGCCTGGATTTATTTCCACTGTGTTGCTAGAAAAGAGTCGAGCTATAAAAATCGGATCTTAATCTGTGCTTCCTGACTTGGAGATGCATGAGCTGATTGCATTCGTGTCTGTAAACGTCACCACTGGGAAGGATGCGCCTGGACACTCAGCCTCTGAGGGCTCATGGGGAGACACAGTGGGTCAAAGGCCACGTGCCACCCCTGGATGACGAGGCTGTGCCATCCACCCGGCCGGACACCTGCATGTGCCCCCACGCGAGTCGTGCAGACGCGCCCGATGCCGAGGGGAGAAGTGCCGGAGCGAGGGCAGCCGCCCCAGCGCAGCTTAGTCAGAGGGACAAGGAGGGGCTTGGTTCCGGCTCCTCCGGAAGCCTGTGGTTCCTGTCTGTGAAGCCCGTCTGGCTGCTGGCTGGGCCCTGAGCTTCCTTGCGGGAAGGTCTCGCTCCCACGGTGGCGGCAGGTCAGAGGCCCCGCTCCCCAGCCATGTCCCAGGACCTCGAGCCGGGTGCCATGTGTGGTAGTACGTCAGGCTGAAACGTGTGAACTAAAAGCCAAGTGTTCAGCTTGTCACTACAAGCCCTGTTCTGGGCTGGACGTTTGCTCCCCTGAAAATGCGTGCGTCATAGCCCCGCACCCAGCGCTTGGAGAGAGGCTCTGCGGAGCGACTGAGGTCACCGTGGCCACAGGGTGGCCCTGGTGCCTGGGAACTGGTGTCCTTCTCAGGTGGGGAACCCCAGGAAAGGCCACGGAAGACAGTAAGAAGGCGGCTGCCAGCGCTGAGCTTGCTGGGCAGCCAGCCCCTAGATGTGTGAAAACCAGATCCCGGGTGCAGGCCACTGGGAGTGGGCTCCATCACTGAGCTAGTCCTCCTGTCCACCACGACAGCCTCCTCTCCATCACTGTGACAGCCCCCCTTCCATCATCATGACGGTTCTCTCCATCATCGTGACAGCCTCCTCTCCATCACTGTGACAGCCCCCCTTCCATCATCATGACCGTTCTCTCCATTGTCGTGACAACCTCCTCTCCAACACTGAGCCTCCAGGAGACAGCTGTCTGCATTTCCAGGAGGCCCACTGGCTTCGTGTCATTCGGGAGAGAGAGCTGGCCCTGATGACATGTGCCTGGTGGTGCTGCGTCGGGACTCTCCCCCATAACCGCGTGGGGCACACACTCTTGATTCTTCATGCGCCTACTTGTCTCTGCGTCACTCACTTGTGCAGCCGATCATTCACTCATTGGTTTGCTCGCGCGTTAGCACTCACTCACTCATCCCTCACTCGTCACGTGCTCATCCTTTCACTCTGTCCTGCTGCTTTCGCCTGCCCAGGACATATGACAGCCCGAACAGGTCAGCAGGAAACAGTTTCCGCTGCCCTTTATCTGCCGGAGCAAAGCCCCCTTGGGCTGGGGTCAGCCTCCCTCGGTCCTGATGGCCGTCTCTGATCTGCTGTTGAATTCAGTTCGAGGACTTTGATCCATGCTTGTCAGAGACTGGGCTTCAGCTTTCCCTTTTCTGAGACATCTGCCTGTTTCGGTGACGAGGTAACATTGGTTTCATAGGGTCAGTTTGAGAAGGGTGGAGAGTGTGAGAAGGGTGGAGAGTGTGAGGAGCGTAGGGGCTAAATCTGAAGGTCTGATGAAACTTACTCGTAAAAGCCATCTGCTTCTGAGCTTTTGGGTTGGGCTTTGTTTTTTTGGGTTTTTTTGGAAGACTTTTGATAACTTTTAATTTCATTGATGTAATGGGTCTATTTAGGTTTATTGTTTCTTCCTGTCTCAGCCTTGGGAGGCTGCATAACTGTAGACATTGTCCATTTCTTCGAGGTCGTCAAATTTTTTGCATGTACATTCTAACAGTCTCGTGATCCCTGCATTTCTGTCATGTATGTTGTACTTTCTCTCTTGTTTCTGACTGTTTACTAGAGTTTTCTTTCTTCTCTCCCCTTAGGGAGCCTGGCTGAGGGTTTGTCCATTTTGTTTATCTTTGTAAAGAACCTAGACCTCAGTTTCAATTATTTTTTTATCTTGTCTTTTTTATTTCCATTTCACTTTTCCACTGATTTTCTTTTCTTTCTCCCTTCTAATGACTTTTGCTGTCCTTTGTTCTTCTGTTCCTGCATTTTGCAGTTGCGTGTCAGTTGTTTCACGAGGTCTCTTTCTGATGGAAGACGCGGTGCGGCGGACTTTCTGCTTACTTCCACCTTTGCTGCGCCCCAGAGTTCCGGCAGCTCAGGTCTCCGCTTCCGTTTGCTTCCAGGTATTTTCAGTTTCTCCTTGGATCTGCTCTTCAACCAGCAGTTAATCGGGAGCATGTGGTTTAGTCTCCATGTATTTGAGATTTGTCTCGTTTTCTTTATTGGTGAAGTTCTAGTTTTATAGCTTTGTGGTCAGAGAAGACTTGCACTTGACATGATTTTAGTCTTTACGAAGTTTCGTTTGTTTTTTAAAGGAAAGGTGCAGGCAGCAATTTTATTTCCATTTTGTTATTCACACTGGTGCTCCCCCCGGACCTGGGACTGGAACCCAGGGGTGCCTGGTCTGCGTGCTTCGGGGGTGATTGACCCAACTGCTGCTCCACCAGGGTGCGCCCCCAGCTTTACCGTTATCAACACTGTGTTCCCAACTTATGGTCCGTCCTGGAAGACAGTCCGTGTGCCCAGGAAAGACTGGAAACTCGTTTTCACTGCAGAGCTCTGTAGCTGTCGATTGAGCCGTCTGCTCAGACGGGGGCCAGGCGAGCCTTTCGACACTCGCCTTCCCTTCCCAGTCCTGTCTGGGCACAAGACCCTCCCACTCCAACACTGCAGCTGCTCAGAGCCGGGCTGCAGGCCGGCCTTCCGTGAGACCCTGGCCTCTCCCAGTCACCCCCCGCCAGGAGTCCTGGGCTCTCCTGTCCTCACACACCTGCGCTGTCCTCTGAGGTCTGGGCGTCGCCTGAGCTGGGAAGGAAGCGGCTGCCACCCTCTGGGCATCACAGCACCATCCAGTCTCTGGGTCTCCGCCGGGAACACTTGGCACGTGCCCTGGTCAGACCCAGGACCTGACCCCTAGGTGGCTGTGGGTGGGCACTGGGCCCGCACACCGAGTGGTGTGACTCTGGTGGCAGCTGCCCCGTGTCCCCGTGTGGAGGCGAGGGAGGTCTCTTGGCGAGGAGGGGCTCTGGGTTGGCCAGTCCGGTTAGCTCCGAGGGAGACAGCTATTCCTTCTCAGGCCTCTTCACTCTACACGCAGCTTCCCCGCGAACCCGCTGTCCCGGCAGTGACTCCAGCTGCGCTGAGCGTGGCCAGGGGAGCAAGGCATCACGACAAGCCCCGGTTCTGGTGCGTTTTGTCGCCAGTGCTGCGTGGGTTGAGGTGGCCGTGAGGGTCTCGTGCGTGGCTGAAGTGCTGGGGGCTGTCGGCCCGGGGAGCGGGCAGGGCCCCTCCTGGGGGCAGGCGGTCCGGCTGTGCCCTGTTCCTCTGCGTGGCTCTGAGCTGGAGACAGGTCTACAGCAGGGCGGGGACAGCCTCGGTGGGGCCGGGTCAGGAGGGCTCTCTCGCACCACCCCCAGAGGCCGGGCTGGGCGCCTGGACCGGCCACCAGCAAGGTGGCCGATGGCACGTGGGTCCTGACAGGAGCCCTGGTCTGAGGACGCGCAGCCCCCGGGTGGGATAGCCCATGGGCGCAGCCTCACCGCCCCTCCGCCCCACGCCTCTCCTCCCACCAGATGACGGCCCCACACCCGACCCCTTCTGGAGGGCTGTCACGCCGACGGGAGACGGGGACCCGGGTGGGCTCTTGCCTTGCCAGAGAGGAGACCCCTGCAGTGACAGTGGTGGGATCCCAGGCTGTGCCTGAGGTGGGGCTCCCTCCCACCCCTTGGGGCCCCCCCAGGGCAGCCCCTCGTGGGACCCAGAGGTGCTGCCATCCAGGAAGGGAATGGCAGCAGAGCCTGGCTCTGGGGTCCCTGGGCTCTGCCAGCCCCCGGGCCTGTGCCGCTGCCCCCAGAGGACTGGGTGCCACCTGGCGTGACCCGCGCTCTGGGCTTCTGGCCTGGGTGGGGGCGGCGGGGCCAGTTGCTGTCGGCGCAGATGGTTTTCGGGAAAGCAGGACGGTCTGGGAGCCATTGGTTTTTTCTGTCTTGCCACAGGCCTAGGGGTGGGGCGTGCGGCGGCTGCTCGCACGCGAGGTCCTGGCCCCCTTCCAGGCGGCTGTCACAGCGGCGCTGACGGCCCCATCGCGTGACAGCAGAGGCCGCAGGCGTGCCCCTTGGAGTGCGGCGGGGGAGGGCAGGGGCTTCCCTTGGGAGCACGCGAGGCGCGGGTTCTGGGGTCCCCTGCCAGCACGCAGGGAGGGCGAGGAGTCGGGGTGGGATGTGGGGTTCTGGGGTTCCCCCGCAGACACGTGGGG